>JACXGM010016567.1:0-20450 GCA_016801145.1 Umbra pygmaea | reverse complement strand
TCATAGGTGTTGAGCCTCGTGTTAAATAACCTTTATCGAGTGGAATAAACTTATCTTTACTATGAATATGGGGTGCATTATATGCCGAATGACAATAACCTATAGCCCTAGAATGTCATTGTGAGGTTATTATAATGCGTTTTCATTTTGGGAAGATAGTGAAGGCCTAGGTGTAAAATGCACGGCCCGCCACTGGTGGTCAATATATGTTTTCAAGGGGGAGGAGACTGCAACTATTCAAATATATCTTGTATTAATAAAAATAGTTCCCCTAGCCCAGGAGTACCAATAAACATTGGACAGGCCCTAATCAGATTACATGTTTGCATTACATACTAGTTTTGTACAGTAGCTAGCTAGCTATTTCCACTTCTGAACTTTTGGTTAGGTGAAATCTCTGTACTATTGTAGGTAGAAGAAAGCAACTGTGGCATGATGAACATATATGTATGAAAAATAATACTTGTTTTAAAATGTTTATTTTTCAAAGTTTTTTGGCCTTGAAGGGTAGCAAGATGGTCATTTCTACAGTCGCTATGAATCCTGGACTTAATGGTATTTCATGCTTGTTTTCGATTGTGTTCACACCAGTTGTCATTGTATATCACACGGACGTGTAGAATTAATACAATTACAGACTGGGTCAACAGGTCACAACAGAATCACCAACAAGCTGGACTTCAGAACCTCGGAACATGTGTGCAGTTAGTAAACACAAGCATCAAATAACATTGGCTTAGCGTTAGGCCTAATAACAAGCCTTCGCCTGGAGTAATCATACCATAATCTCCGGTTCTCATTCGTTATTGCTTAAATAAAAGAAGGATTGCCTTACCATCTCAAATATCTACTGACACACACACACACACACACACACACACACACACACACACACACACACACACACACACACACACACACACACACACACACACACACACACACACACACACACACACACACACAAAGACATAAATGCCAAGCCGGGGTGCTGCTATGTCACCGTTGTCATGGAGACCAAAGGGAAATGACAGTGACAAGAAGGTGTGTGTCTGTGTATCTGTGTGTGCATGTTGTATAAGGGTCCTTGGGGCTTTGGGAGATAGAACCCAAGCGGGCCATCCAACAGAATGCCTGACTAATTGGCCTCCTTGGAGAAAGAGGCGTAAGAAAGAAAGAGTTGAGAAAGAAAAAACGAGAGACAATAGAGAGGATAGAAGAGAACAGGGAGAGAGAGGGAGAGAGAGAGGGAGAGAGAGGGAGAGAGAGAAAGAGATAAAGAGATAAAGAGACGGAGGAAGGGTAAGAATGAAATGGAGAGTGTACATTTGTTAGAAGAGATGGATAAAAGGGAATAGATGATTGGTTAGATTGCTTTCCATTCCTCCCTCCCTCCCTCCCTCCCTCCCTCCCTCTCTTTACTCTGTAAACAATATAACTGTAATCAAGATTACAATAGATGTGTCTTTTTAAACAGTATAACTAAAAATATCCATTCCGAGCAGAATAAATTTGCAGCATTTATTTGTGGTCAAAATAACAAAAAATATGCAATGTTGTCAGACCTTGAATAATGCAAAGACAATATGTCCCTATTCATTTTTAAAAAACACAATACTAACGTGTTCACTTAGGAAGAGTTCAAAAATCAATATTTGGTGGAATGGTGATAATTGTGTAATAATAATAATTTTATTTCCTGCATCTTGGCATGCTCTCCACCAGTCTTTCACATTCATGTCAGGTGACTTTATGCCACTAATGGTGAAAACATTCAAGCAGCTCGGGTTTGTTTGATGGGTTGTGACCATCCTTCATCTTCTTGATCATATTCCAGAGGTCTTCAATGGGGTTGATTTAAGAAATATTTGCAGTGGTCACTGAATATTTTCCAGGGTTATATGTGTGCGTTTAAACAGTATAACTGCAATACTGTAATCTAGATGACACTGTATGAGTCCTTGTAAACGGTGTAACAGTTATACTGTAATCTAGATGACACCAGATTTGTCCGTGTAAATTTCACAACTTTAATACTGTTATCTACCTGTCTCTAAGGGTTTTGTCAGTTTACACATATAATACTATAATCCATCTCTCTGTAATGGTTGTGTCAGTTTATCCAATGTAACTATAATCAGTTACAAGGCAACAGTTGAAAATGGGTTACAGAGACTGCTGTCATCAAGCTAAAGTAACTGGGATTCTGCCGCTGTATATAGAACCATCCCATCTCCAGGGAGATGCTCTAATCGGCAACAGACCTGGGTCACCGTTGCGATATACATCACACCTGGCAACCGGGAGACAGTCGCCCTGACAACCGACTTATAACATATTCCCTTGAGAGAAAGCAGGAGTAAGGCAAAAGAAAGAGGTGGATCATGGATGGCGAGAGAATGAAACGGAGAGAGAGCAAATGTTCCAGGTGAACTTATATGCTGACTCTTAGGACATCTAAAACACCTGTCACCTGGACATCTGGTTCACCACAATAAAGCCTGGGACACACACATATACCCACCACAAGCGTACACATACTGTATACTTATCACAAGCACACATTAACACACCATCCCAAGCAGACAAACACAGCTCGCAAACCCTCTCACCCTGCTGTCGGAGCTTGGTATCATAGCATCGGTCATCCAGGACCCAAAGCGCGAGCCCGAAGCGCGGACAGTGATGGGTATGCTCACCCCCGTTAAACGGCCGCAGCCTGAAACACACACCTCTACATGTTACCTGGAAATTTAGAAACACAGACACCTGTACATGCTACACTGGAAGTTTTGTCATGTCAAATACTCAACAGCTTACAAACACTCAATAATAATATTAAATACACTGATTATTCAAATGATTTCCGCTGTTCTATGAATGTGAATTTGCATGTTATAAACAGCATCATTAATCAGAGACTAATGGCACTGTGGAACATTTTCGGAAAACACAGTGATATTCCTCACACATTGAATAATAATAATAATAATAACTTGGACTTATATAGCACCTTTCAAGGTACCCAGGGTTGCTAAACAAATAGGGGGGTCCTATACAACAGATGATTTGAAGCATTGTCTAACATGCTTTACTCACATTTCCTTTTTGCATTGAAGCCTATGCAGTCAAACCAATAAATGAAATGAAATGTATGTTTGCCGGGGTCAACCTCAAGCACAGAAAGAGTGAAAATGGGTCAACATGGGCCCGTTTCCCATTCAGCACCTACCCAGTTTGTTCATACAGGCGTGAAGCCTCGTCTCCAGCAGGAGGACTCTCTGCTGTAGCTCCTCGTAGTCGTAAGCGCCCACCTCCTCCTGGATGGTTGTCAGGGAGACTGAAAGGTTAAGCACCTCCCCTCGGAGCACAACCACGGTCTGCAGGTCTGACCTGTACTGCTCCACCACCGACAACAGCGGTCGCAGCTGAGACATCTGACCTTTCAACTCCTGAAGAGAAGAAGAGGGTGAGAGATCAGGAGCAGTATTGGAGAAAGTTACTTGTTACTAAAGTTACTAAAGCTAACTGGTTATTTACCTAGTTACTACTCAAAAAGAGGTAAAAGTAAGTTACTCTTTATTCAAAGTACTACACAAAGTACCCACTTATCAAGGTTTTAAATGTTTTTTTTAGGTGTCTAAGTGTAGTATCATCCATCCTAATTGGAAAAAATACAAATGTATGATCCTTCTCATGTATTTAAATGAATTAAGTGAAGTGTATTATTTTGATCTGTTTTATCCTTCAAGTTAATATTACTTTTGATAGATTAACAGTCACAGATAGCGACGACTGCCTGAAGATGTGCAGACTTGTTGATTACTTTGTCCTCAAGGTGATGCTCTAAACAATTAATTAAATGTATTGCCCCCAACCTACAGCTCTTAGGAAATATTATGATTTCCTTGTTTTGAAAAGTTTGGAAATATTTCCATCTGTTAAAATGTATGTAGCCTTCTGTTTTGCTAACCGTCCATCCGCTTATGCATTCCTGCTTAAGCGTGAGACTTCTTTCCTTTATTTCTTTTAGATTAGCACGGCTCACATGAATGAAAGACACATTTAAAATGAACAATAAACGATTTACCTGTGTTCATAAACAGTAAAGGTGAAATAATATTTTAAATGTAACTATTTGCCTCTTGTTACTTGAATTGAGAAACTAACACTTTTGGTAACTCGTTACCACACAAAGGCAGTCTGAAAACTCTAGCGCATTACCCCAACACTGCTCAGGAGTAACTCCAGGGGATGAGAGGGACTCCTGCTGGGGTTATTGTTATTAGTAGTGGTAGTTCCAGTATTGTGAGTGTGCGTGTGTTCTTCTCTGTGTGGGCGTGTATGTTTTTGTGCAAGGCTTGAGGAACAGAGTCGTTTCGTTTTAATGGGATTTCATGTGTTTGGATCCCTGCCGGATAATAACATTCTGCTTCAGCAGCGGTGGTCTCCGCTGAAGAGGACTGAGCCCCAGAGGTCTCCGCTGCTGTGTTGTGTGTGTTGAACGTGTGTGTTTTATTTATGCGTTGCATGTGTGTTGAATGTGTGTGAGTTTTATGTGTTTGTTGTATTTGTACTGTACGTTGAATGTGTTTTGTAGGGGTGTTTTGAATGTGTCTGTAATGGAGAAAACAGCTAGGCTGCTTATACGGCCTTGGCCCATTGTGTTACGGGTGTAGGACTTGAGCCGCTTTAAACAGGAGAAGCTCTTTTCTACACCTGCAAATATAGCTCCAATTGTTGCCACTAATGAGAACAGTTTGTAAAGCTGAGGCATTGCACTGTACAACTCTATGTCTTTAAGGAACACCAAGTAATCACCAGAGTTGGGTAACAAGTTACTTTTACATTTGTTAAAATTGTAAAAGTAACTTTTAAAAAGTAACTTACCCAACTCTGGTCATCACACAGCTTTCCCCTGTTACACTGCAAGTCCTGATCTGGATATAGGACTTGAAGTTTAGACCTCTGTCTCGCTGAATCAAAGTGATTCCCGTAACATTTCAGGTCACATTGGAAGGCCTCCTCTGGAAAAACTTTGTGTCGTCAAATTTCCCTGGATTTACTAATTCTAAGAAAAGTATACTTTCCAAATTTGAAAACATTTTGAGGAATCTACTCCAAGATGTTATCAAGGATGGTTTGAGTCAAGGAATGTGGTGTATAATTGTATGAAATGTGATGAAAATTGGCTAGCAATTTTGCCAAGCAAATACCAAGAAATAGGTTGCAGCAGTTTGTCTTTCGACTACACTTACAAAATCCGCAATGGGACTGAGCTCGAATAGCTTAGGCGACTTTTTTTAGTGCAAAATTGCTGTCAAGCAAATGGAGATGCAGTCTTTTGACAGACCCTTCCCTTGGAGATCTATTGGACAAACATGCAGGTGTGAACAGTCATGTGGTAAAAAGTCAGGAAAAAACAGATACCTGACATAGAGTAAAACACACAGGGGAGAAATCGGGTGCGCCTACTCTAGCTCCCCTGTGAGAAGGGGTCCATGACAGTACCCCACCCCAAATGCTCGGCTCTCGACGAGCAGGACTTCCCCTCAGGAGGACAACCACAACACCACAAAACAGGCATCGAGCGGGGGGGCACAGGAAACTGCCCAAAGAATCCACCCATCAGGAGTGCGAACCCAATGACCCTGATATGCAAGGCTGAAGGAAGGGGGTGGTACCCGCCTCACGGGAAGAGCAAACAGATTGTACCTGCTGTAGGGATGGTGCGGCTGACACCGCCAGTAAGGGCTTAAAAGCAGGAGGCGGTGCTGCCGATGCAGGCCATGGAGAGAGGGGCGCAGCCCTGGTGCTCTCTACTGCTGAAGGGGATAGAGCCCAGGTGGTCTCCGCAGTAGGGGGCGGCTCCCCTGGCTGTGGCCATCACCGTTGAAATGGGCAGTGTGGCCAGCACCGGAAGAGAAGTATGGGGCGGATTCCTATACTCTGTCGCAGGGGGAGGAGCCCCTGGTTGAAGTGAGGGTGGAGGAGCCCCTACCTCACATGCAGGGGGCAGAGCAACAGGCTAGTCTTTCGGCACGGACTTTGCAGTGGACAGGGACTCTAATGTAGGTGTGGCAAGCAGCCCCCCCAGATCTGTCATAAAGGGTGGAGCCAATGGCACTTACATGGAGGGAAATGCTGCCTGCACTGGCGTGGAGGGCAGAGCCGTTGGCACGAGATTGAGGAGTGGAGCTGATGTTGTTAAAGGAAAGAAGGGGACGTATGTCCACCATGGCGGATGCTGGAAGAGCTTAGCTGTGCATGTCCCGCAGGTCGACAAGCAGCCCCAACATTCTGAGTTGCGGGACTGCCGATGACTCGGACTAATTGGCTAGGGTGCCCAGGTGGTGGAGTGGGTAGGGGGCGCCCTCCTGTGGGGTTGCTGCTTGTCGGGAGCCGAGCCTTTGGGGGGGAAATGTCACGGTTGCCCCCTCAAGGGAGCTTGTGTAGTCACCTGTTTTCTGCCCTGTGTGTGTTATGTATCACGTGTCTGCTTTCTCCCGCACTTTTTGTCTCATCTCTGTCCTAGCCAATAGATTTCAGTCAATTAGCTCACAGTGGTTTCCATTACGCTCATCAGTTAATGTATTTAATTCTTGTTAATGTGAATGTCAGGTGTCGGGCACTGTCACGTGTAGTTATGTGTTTGTGTGAAATTTATTTTCAAAAATTAACACTGTTTTCAATTCCACATATGCAATTGCCTCAACTCCTCACACCAGCATGGATTGTCACAGTGTGTGTTGTTTGTGTTTATTGAATGTATGTGTGTGAATAATATTAAATAACAAAGATGTTTAAATATGGAGGAAAGAAGATTGATGTAGAAGAAAAATAGAGGGAATGAGAAATGTAACATATATGAAGAAGAAGAAGCTCTCAGCTCCCTTGGGCATTTAAAACAAGCGTTTACACACACACACACACACACACACACACACACACACACACACACACACACACACACACACACACACACACACACACACACACACACACACACACACACACACACACACACACACACACACACACACACACACACACACACACACACACACACTCACACACACACACACACACACTCACACACTCACACACAGATGAAGGCCATACCCTGCTACATTTCCTGCTATAGGTCCTGTCTGCCTGTCTCTCCATCCTCCGTGTCCTCCCTCTATCGTTCGCACAGATAAACACATCTAACTTTTAAACAAGCTATATTGACATACTGTATTCTAAACATGCCTCTATACTGTAGGGTTAACACAGAAGAAACTCAGAGGCTGAACGTTGCTCAAACATACAAATAAAAAAGTGAAAGCAATATATTAGGGGTCCTGCAGTGTAGACTCTGTAGCAGCCCTAAGTCACTGCTTTGCAGCACAACTGCATCACGGTGGCCAATGTTCATATTCTGGTCGTGGCATTCCAGCTATGCCTGTGGTATCTGCAAGGAGTGGCACATATTGATGCTAGCTAGGGTAGATGGGTAAGTATTTGGACACAATTTACTCGCCATGCCACTCTTGGCATGGTTGTTTAAACATGGTTGTTTATTTTGGTGAATGTGTAAGATCCTCCCACATATGTACCGACTTAAGGTTTCTGTGTTGAATTAACAGTGTGGTAAGAATCGGACGGCTTGGCAACGTGCTTGGAGGAAGCATGTGATCGACCATCCCCCAACTGCAAGGGTTTACAGAATTTGTTTCAAGGGGAATTGGACATGGCAAATTGGAAGGGGAAAAAATTACTACGAAAACACGTGTTTTGAAATAAAATAGACATTTCAATTTAAAAGAATAAAACAAAAAAAATTATGTCTAAATAGCTCCTTGGTGCAAATACTCAACTTCCCCATTACAAAGAATTATTTCCCACTGAGACAAAGAACATAGTGTTATTTCTCAATTCATCATTTGGAATTATTTAACATTTAGATCTAAAGGAACATAATTATTTTATATTTAGATCACAAAGGAACGTCACACACCGCAAATGCAAACTGCCAAGCTCGTCTCTGTTGTTTTCCATATGCCACAAAAGACTGTCTCTGTTGTGCCTGTTGCAAAATGCTTCGATGTGACAGCATATGATAACGTAGCCAAGATCAAAGGATACATTATTCACTCTTTTGGTCATTTGCTATTTTGCACTTTCTTGATGTTTAATAGGCTGTAACAAATTAAAAGAAGAGAATTAAATGCTCAGATGTTGCTTTTTATGATGGCATGTGACCATAATAATCCCAGAAGTATCCACCAGGGCACGATCAACATTTCTAATAGGTTGATTTCAAGCGACAAGCAGCTGGCAGCCAATTTAAAATGTAACTTACCCCATAACCTTACTTGGCTGAAGTACTGTATATCATGATAAAGTACACCATTAGAAGCTATTGTTTGTTATATAGTCTTTAGGAAAAGGCTATAGAATTGTAAAACTATTTCAAAGCATTTATGAATATTTTACGGAGCCTCCAATTAGTAGTTAATTCACCTTATGGGACCAGGTATGTTGACAAAAATGTTGCCAGGCTTACTCTATAGGGCATTAGGGGCAAGACTAACGGAAGAAGCGCGGAGACCCAAAAAAGGCAAATGAGAGCACAACTGAAGAAAACAGATGCCTTAAGAACGTTTGAGTCCCTGGGGCTACATTATTCACCTTGTTTGGTTATTGGCAACGCTAGCGTCATTAGGCTGTAATAACGCAACGGCAGCACCCAGCTTGAATTTGGGTCAGGTGGCATGCAATAGTTTCGGTAATAATGTAACCATATTAAGGCCATTATTTTAGTCAAATGGGTTGTGAACCAAAAATGTCAAACTCCATGACTGTTCCTCGAGGGGCCATCATGAAACAATAATCTGGGCTGAGTACTGGGGCAGATTCATGCTCTCATCTCGACTTCAGGAAATGTTATTATGTTTAATTTATTAGTTTTTTTAGAACAATCTACGTCCTCTACAAGGAGTTAGATATACTAATTAAGGCACTTATCTCTGCAAGAACACTGCTGCTAATCCCTGTAGGCTGCTTTCATCATTTCACTTCTTTCCAGTTTTGCTGGTGTAATTAGGCTGTTAGAAATATGATATGCCAAAATTGTGTGTTTTATTAAAAATGTAAGTTAAATTAGTATGACTCTGCTCTTCTGTAAGCATTGTCGTTGACTCACTGGTCATTTTATTACTATACACAAGGCGCAAGGTAGAATTTGGTGCCTGAAGATCTGGCCTACAATATGTAGAGCAAGATGTTGGCAGGTGTCGGCAGCCCTAAACACCTGAACACTTGAATTACATATTTAATGAATGTAAGGTACGTTGTAGAAACTTCACATAAGTAAAAGGAGTGAACGCAGCTAAACACGATATGACATTCCCACCTAATATTAGCAACTGCTGATATTTGTTACTTCCCATTTCTAACTTCAACCAATCGTAACAGTGTGTTAATGTATTCCTGTATTAAATAACTTGTATTAGGAACATTTTTAAACATTTAAAAGTAAACCGTTGTTTATGCTGCTGAATTCACCTTTTCAAATTTTAAAGGATCCTATGAAACAACGAATATCCCACAGTAGACATTTTATAAACGTAATTTGTTGTTTAGTAGAACTTCAACCCAAAGTCCGGTTGTCCTGCCATAGTCGCGGCCTGTTCTAAATAGCTGAGTTCTCTTACATCTTTCAGATTTAGCAAGTGCACTTCAAAACAAATGTCCTAATTAATGTTGTGAGCAATCTTTGTTGCCATGTTGCGTCTGTGCAACACAGCGGGAAAATAAAAAAGTAGGTCATTTATTCAAGATTTGGAATGGGGGCGGAAAACATCTCAAACTAAACTATACATTTTGTGACCTCTCTGCTATATCTACTCTTCATTTCATTTGACTTCCAACTCTCCCTCCTCTCCATCCTGCACTCTTTATCTTCCTCTCACTTTCTTACCCTCTCTCCGCTTCCTCTTCCCTCTCTCCCCCAGGATGGTCTTTGCGTATTGATAAGCTTTGCTCCCATGTTATAAATATTCAGTTTGGCTGTTTATGGGCAGCGGGGTAACTTCAGGACTGTCGCACATCCATTCACACACACACAAACACACGCACACGCACACACACAGATGCACACTCGCACACATCGATTACACACATACAGATAGAGACACACAACCCTCCTCTGTAAAGGGTGGAGAGAGGGATGGTAGAACTAAAGGAGCAGAAGGGATTATGTGAAAACGGTGTGTTTTGTCACTGGGGAGAATTGGGGGGGAGTGCTCGCGCGTGTCTGTGTGTCGTCTAGGGAGAACTGGGATTTGTGTTTGCTGGCGGTTGAAAACACTTAGACTCACCAGCAGTTACTGCATTCCACTTCGTTTGCCAGCCTGTCTGTGTGGGTCTGTTTGTGTGTGAGTCTGGGTGTGCGTGTAATGTAACACTTCTAAAATGGGTGATAGTTCCCTCCTAGAAGAAGAGGTTCAAGTTGTCCCTGAGAGATCCCTGGTTTGTTTCACTTTTCTGATTAATCTAGAGGGTTAACGGTTCTTCATAGAACCCAAACATTTTCAAAGTGAAATCTTTGCCGAAATTCTTTTTATCTATATGTTGGTCCCAATCTTCTACAGTAGCTAAATGATAGCTCGAACAAAGATTTTTTGATTTATTAGTTCCTCAGAGCAGACTGACTTGCACCTCAATAAGTCCAATGGAACAAACTCCAATGTAAAAAAAGTTTGAGAGACCTTTAGGTGGTTAAAACCTCTACAGTAGAGGGGTGTTGAACAGGAAGTAGCTCAGCCTCCTTGGCTGACAGATATCATAGTGTCGATGGGTCGCAAAGATGCTGCTCAACCACAAGAAGTGAAACGAAAGTCTTAAATTGACTTAGAAGAAATCCAAAACCGTTGAAGTGAAGAGGGAAGCGGCACTGCAAAACCCCAAGTGAGGCAACTGTGCGACATTGAAAATATTTATGTTCTCCAAGTGGTTCCAAAAATGGCAGAAGTGTTGAATGCGTAAAGTGCATCTTGGCATCCTCGCTTGCTGATGAAAATACAGGCACCATGAAAAGAATCTCTTCAATATGTTTCAGACACAGAGTGTGTTTTTGGACTAGGGCTGGTTTATAATTTAACAGTCATGAATTAATTTCTAAAGCTTAAGCAGGATGAAGCCACAGGGCCAGATGATATTCCACACGGGCATGCAAAAGACTCTGTGATAATAAATCCACTGACTCACACCGTCAGTCTGCCAATCTCCAACAGGGAGATCCCGTGTGAATGGAAAACGGCTTATATAACGCCACTACACTTCACCACTCTCAAACTGCGGTCCTGTCTCCGTTGTATGTGAGGTCTTTTAAGTGCGGTAAAGTCTGTTAAACATGCAACATCAGGTGACATGAAAGTAGTGTGGCTCCCAATTTCACCTACATTGAACGAAACATTTTCAAATTACAATTGAACGAAATATTTTCACTCTCTCCCAGCATGTACGCTTTCTGAATTCATGACACATCTTTCTGGGCAGAGATCTCCTTCTGGGTAGAAGGACTGGATGGTGGCGTCGGCATTCCAGCAGCATTTTGCCTCCATTATGGAAGAACCCTATGGGGAGAGTTTGGCAGGAGCTAATCTATCTGCTGCCTTTGAGACTGTGCCTGCTGCACTTCCAGAGTAATTCAAGATGGCTATCACTGGGCGCTAAACGGCACACTTGATGACACTGCCCCTGCATCTACCAACCATGGCCAGAAAATCACTGACCATGAAAGTACGACTGAATAATAAAATGAGACAACCAACTGCATCAACACCTCCAAAATGTAAGATGCTCACTTCGGAACGTTTAAATCCTTCTTCCTGAAAATCCCGAGCTCTGCATTTGAGATGCGTTCGAGGTCCTGAAGCCAGAAGGTATTGTTTCCTAAAAATAAAGAGGTCTCCTTGTTCACTAAAATGGAAGGATTACTGTTTCAAAGATACTGGATAAACGTACATCTTGTGTTTTAGATCTTCCGCAGTGGAATCACATTAGCAGCTTTCCAAACAGTAGGATTACCCCCTGAGGCAAATGTTACATCTGAAACATGTCTTATAAAGTCTGGGATTAGCAGAGCTTTGTACGTAACCACACCTAGGTCAAGCTTTTTTATGTCGATAGCTGGCAACCAATCAAAAACCTCTAAAAAGAAAGAACATATTTTATGTTGATGGTGATTAAATGAATACACCAGTCTTTAATCAGTATCAATTTTATCAGTATAATTTTGATTATTATCAGTTTAATCAGTATACAACATGTCCAGACCCGAGGCAGACCAGGCTACATGCTTCCTAAACCTGATGTAATAGGGGCTCTACTCTCATCAGCAGGGGGGTAAACAATGACGATTCTCGGGGCCCATGACAAGATGGGGCCCAGAGAAGCCCTGTCTAAGCTGTGTTGGGGGCCCTGTCAAGATTCTTTTCATGGGGCCCAAAATCCTTAGCAGCGCCCCTGCTCATCAGTACTGCCAGCACCCTGCGGGACTCGTGAGATTCCAGCCCTAACGGTGACTTGAACGTGCTGTTGCTCAGACGCAGTCGGGCCTACCCTGGCATCTGTCCATTGCTCCCATTCGGACTATTTCTCCATGGCTGGTCTGTGTTGTGTCGCAGTGAAGAGGAGCAGGGGGAAAGAGCTTCATCGACAGGGTCACACCCAGAGCAGCTCGGCTGGTCGGACATATTGTTTGCCTCGGTCCACCTGAACTGCAGAGCCACCCTTAGAGGAATATGTTCGTCATTGCGTGGGTTTAGTCTCAGACGTGTGATTATTCTATCCTTGAGTTCCACTGTTTACGCTGCAGGCCTCGACAAAGTCTCCCTCTTTGATCACAGTCATCATTTTACTCGGTTCACATATCATTACTGCCCAAACTCACACGCACATTAAGCCTATGAAAACTCATCCAGAGCCATAGTGATTACATAGACATACGGGAGTGCCAAAGAACAGCAACATCCCTACTAAAAGATCTTAAATCTGAGGTAGAATCTAACACACGGTCGGTGAAAAGAAAACACTGTCATGGAACAGTGTTGCTGCCAACCAAATCCCTAGACGTGATGTTTAATCATCACATCCCCAAAGTTTCTTTATGACAGCATCTGTTTAGTACTTGCCTTGTTGGCTGAGTGAACAGTAAATGTGGACATTTATCTTCAAAGTGTAATTGAATACACCCTGTGCATCCATGTGTCATTCTCTACTCACACTACAGATGTGTTAATAACAACAGGCTTGGTCACATGACATTGAAAGGGATGAACAGCTTGTGTGAAAGCGCTTCACACACATCCTCACGTCCTGTTTTCGAATGGTTTTCCAGCTAATTGCAGATTTTTGTTCAATTACTGTGAAGGTTAATGTGATTTCTGTAATGGGTGGATCAACCAATCAGGTTACCCTCCCACTGTCTGTGGATCTGGAAAATATCAGAAATGTCCTCGTGGAAATCCTAATGTTGTTTCCTAATGTAGGTTTATGTGTGTGTGTTCACCTACAGGCCCCTGGTAGTCAGGCTGTGTGTGTTCACCTACAGGCCCCTGTGGTCAGGCTGTGTGTGTTCACCTACAGGCCCCTGGTGGTCAGGCTGTGTGTCTTCACCTACAGGCCCCTGGTGGTCAAACTGTGTGTGTTCACCTACAAGCCCCTGTGGTCAGGCTGTGTGTGTTCACCTACAGGCCCCTGGTGGTCAGGCTGTGTCTGTTCACCTACAGGCCACTGGTGGTCAGGCTGTGTCTGTTCACCTACAGGCCCCTGGTGGTCAGGCTGTGTGTGTTCACCTACAGGCCCCTGGTGGTCAGGCTGTATGTTCACCTGCAGGCCTCTGGTGGTCAGGCTGCGAGGGTTGCTTGTGTATGTCTTTACGCGTCCCTCCACCCCTCTGATCAGGGGCTCGGTGTCTCTCACATACTGCAGATCCCTGGACGTCCTCAGGTCCAAAACCTCCATGGACTGGCTCACGTTCTGTACCTGAACACACAGGTAAGTGTTTCAAAGACAAAATTTGTCTCTCGCTCCAACACTCACAGGACACACACACCTGTTCTGTGAGCAGGACACACACACCTGATCAGTGAGCAGGACACACACACCTGTTCTGAGAGCAGGACACACACACCTGTTCAATAAGCAGGACACACACACCTGTTCTGTGAGCAGGACACACACACCTGATCAGTGAGCAGGACACACACACCTGTTCTGAGAGCAGGACACACACACCTGTTCTGTGAGCAGGACACACACACCTGTTCAATGAGCAGGACACACACACCTGTTCTGAGAGCAGGACACACACACCTGTTCAATGAGCAGGACACACACACCTGTTCTGTGAGCAGACGGAGCTGACGGCTGCGTGGGTCTCGTTTGCAGAGGTTCTGAGCAGGTGCGACTACCGTGCACACACACTTCCCATCTGGGTCTGACGCAGAACTGTACACCTGCCAACCCTCATCGGTACCTGGGTACAATGCCTGAAGAGAGGGAATGGAGAGCAGTTAGAGCTTTAATACTGAATACTCAGACACAGAGCAGTTAAGAGCTTTAATCCTGATGACGCAGAGAGAGCAGTTAGAGCTTTAATACTGAATACTCAGACACAGAGCAGTTAGAGCTTTGACCCTGATGACTCAGACACAGAGCAGTTAAGAGCGTTAATCCTGATGACGCAGAGAGAGCAGTTAGAGCTTTAATACTGAATAATCAGACACAGAGCAGTTAGAGCTTTGACCCTGATGACTCAGACACCGAGCAGTTAAGAGCTTTAATCCTGATGACGCAGAGAGAGCAGTTAGAGATTTAATACTGATTACTCAGACACAGAGCAATTAGAGCTTTATTCCTGATGACCCAGACACAGAGCAGTTGAAAAAGGCTGTGAATACTTATGTACATGTGCTTTTTTCGTTTTATATTTTTTAATAAATTTAATGAGATTTCAAACACACTTATTTCACATTGACATTATGGGGTATTGTTTGTGGAATTTTGAGGGAAATAATTAATTGAAAGGGTGTAACATAACAAAATGTGAAAAAAATGATGTGCTGTAAAAACTTTCCGGATGCACTGTAATTAGCAGTGGAAAGTGTAGTTGTACAACTATGATATTCCTCGCTAGTGACGCTTGCTTATATCCACTCCTGGAAGCACTCTTTCCCGCAATACAATTTCTCAAGAAATTCCTGAACATCTGCATTTACATTTACAAAGCTCCAGCTAAAAATAAAATGTTATAATGCCTTGTGCTTTTCCCTACATTTGTAGTATACAGTGTATAGAAAATCATCATACCCCTCTGAAATAGTCACTTTTTTGTCTGACAGCCTGAAATCAAATACGGGCAATAGTTTGTAAGCGTAAAAACAAATTGTAAACTACAATAACAGATTTGGAAAAGTGATCAGTCCCATGATTTAAAATCTTCTATTAAAAAGGCCACCATTCTTTCTTAATTACAGCCATCAGTTTTTTTGGATATGCCTCTATTAGATTTGCCGATCTAGATAGGGGAATATTTGCACATTCTTCCTTGCAGAAATGTTTGAGTTCAGTCAAATCTGTGGTGAGCGGTGATTGATTGCTGTCTTCAAGCCCATTCAGGGCTCTGACTTGGCCACCCAAGGACATTCATCTTCCTATCCATAAGCCCATAGTTTTTTTTTGGCTGTGTGTTTAGGGTCGTTGTTGTGCTGGAAGGTGAACCACCTCCCTATCTTCAGAATTTGGGTGAACTTGGCAGCATCCAATTTCCCTTTAATCCTGAACAATTGTCTAGTCCTCACTGAAGAGCAACACCCCCACAACATAACGTTGCCACCACCATGCATAACAGTAGGTATGGTGTGTTTTAGGTGGTGGGCTGTGTGTCTGGTTTTTGCCAAACATAACTCTTGCAGTCAGAGGTATGGCAGGGCCAGGCAGGGCCTCGCCCCAGCCAGAGTTGGTAGTGGCCCAGACAATCAGAAAGGCTTAACTTTTTTATAAGATGTAATTAAAAAAAAAAAATTTGTTGTTCTTATTCTTGCCTGACTAATCAGAAATCAAAAAAATGTCAGTAGGTGTGTCAAGGTTGTGAATAACGGAGGCAGGTGCAGGTGAAAAGAGCAATGCTCGTTATGATGATAACCGTTCCAACAATGAACTATCCAAGAAGAAATATAGTATTCTCATACAGACCGACAGCAAAACAATACTCGACATGGAAAACTGAAAACACAGGCTTATATCCTGTTCCAGGTGGCATGACAATCAAACATAAACGCTGGCACCTGTGTGCGTAAAATGAACATAGAAGTGGATAGACAACCCCAAAAGCCCCAAGAGTCGATATTCCGGTGAGCCAGAACGCTGGTAGCTCCCGACTACCGATGCTGATGTGACAAGGTGCTTCTTGGAATGTAATTGGCTATATCAAGAATCAAATGCTATCCTGCATTTCCTCTTTTACTCTTACGCAAAGCTGTTAGTTCAAAATTTCCTCAGGCTACAGAGCTGGCTGTGGTTCTCAATCCACCTGTTGTGCATTTAGATTGTTGCTTTGCTGTGGGAGTGGTTCAATACAGGGCCGGTTCTATCTATGGTCAAACACTGTTCACCTGGCAACACAAAATCAGATTTTTCTTTTCAGAATAATAGCGCTTATTTTAATTAATTGCAATAATCATTGTAAATTCATTACAAAGCTAGTGAATTGTATCCAAATGTATTTGTATTGTGTGTAAAGACAAAAAAGAGTATATGATTGCAAAAAATCTACATTTAACATGTTTTCAATAACAACTTTTCATTAAAAATAGTAACTAATATGTATAACAACAAATTTGATTGAATATATTGTCAGTGCCTCATGTGAAAACATGATTAAATTTGAAAAACATTCACTAGAGTCTGTTTTATCCAACAATAGACTTATTTTAAAAACACATGAACATGGACCCACTACCTATTTAAGCATTGAATTAACGATGATTATTGTAATGAATTATGAGCGCTATTATTTTGAAAAGAAAAAGCAGAGTTTGTGTTGCCGGCATAATATAGTGTTGCCAGGCAAACAGTGTTTGCCCAGAGCTAGAACTGGCCCTGGTTCAATAGCTATTTTAACAATCATTCCATCGTTATATCAATGAAAGGCCTTTATATTCTATATAATATATCCTTCCCTGACTGACAATATATAATTGATATAGTCATGGTATTTGTTAAGAAGATCTATGTACGTAGTTAGAAGCATTTTCTAGATAATAAACGTGCCCTTGAACTAATTATCAATCTGGTAATGGATTCAAATCTATAAATAAATTAACAACATAATTTCATCAAGTGTTTAATTTAGCCTGTGCCTAGACAATCTAAAATGCACCGTATGTCCCTGGGCTGTTGGACACTTATTTTGTGATGGTATAATTTCCCAGATTAAGTTGTGTGTTTCTGATATCATTTTTTCTCTCCCGTTCTCTCTCCCTCTCAGAGTAAGCCTATCGGTGATATAGTAATATTGTGTAGTTATGTATGAAGTCACAAGTGGGACAAAGTGGGCGATGCCCCCTCAATTGGAATATTTTGCCTTCTCAGTCTTGATACCAATACACTGCATCCTGAAAGTATTCACAGCACTTCACTTTTTCCACATTTTGTTATGTTACACTCTTATTCTGAAAGGGATTAATTATTTCTGCAAATACTCCATAATGTCAATGTGAAAGAAGTGTGTTTGAAATCTTAGCAAATTTATTAAAATAAAAACTCAAAGCCTCTGCTCAATACTGTGTTGAAGCGCCTTTGGCAGTAATTTTAGCCTCAAGTTTTTTTGAGTATGATGTTACAAGCTTGCCACACCTGTTTTTGGGCAGTTTCTCCCATTCTTCTTTGTAGGACCTCTCAAGCTCCATCAGGTTGGATGGGGAGCGTCAGTGTACAGCCATTTTCAGATCTCTCCAAAGATGTTCAATCAGGTTCTGGCTGGGCCACTCAAGGACATTCACAGAGTTGTCCTGTAGCCACTCCTTTGTTTTATTGGCTGTGTGCTTAGGGTCGAAACTCAAATGATCTAACAAACGGATGTAATCATCTTCCTGGCAGTAAATGGTTGAAAGCAAAAACAATTCCATGTCCCACTCCTAACCACAAAACATTTTCTATCATCAGCAGCTCCTGGTCATCAGCAGCAAAACAGCCACTATATTTATTCAACCGATAAAGTTGGGATTGAGCACTTCCCATATTTCTTCCTCACTGTATTCCAGCTCAAACATATGGTTACCAATCAATAATACTTAATCAAAGTTGAAATTACCCAGCTATTCAGGTATTATCTGACTTGCACTTGCCATTGTTAAAAAAATCCCACTCTAACTCTTCATATAATCTATGTAGCTATTTACTGAAGAATGAAATGCATAATATTCCCGCACAAAGTGCACAGTTTTAGTATTCAATCAACCTGATTCAGGGATGTGACGAGAACAGATATGGAAGTCAACAGATCTCTTCCCCTGTAGTTTCATTTACTCTCCAGTGATATCACTGGCGAGTGAACTCAAAAACTTACAAAGGGCAGTTTAGGAAGTGCAAAAGGTATTGAAAAGGTGTTTATTTTACTATGGTGTTCCAAACAATACCTGGAAAATTATTTTGACGTATTTGACCTTTTGCCACATGCCATTAGAATCTTGCAATTTTTTTTGCAAAGCACAAACGAGACTCTTTTTGTGTAAATATTGTGAGATTGGTCAGTCTGTGCATGTGGCAACAATCTCAGCCATAAGGACGCGTAAAGGTCCCTGATCAATGTCCTCTTGACTTGGTCATCCAGTTTGGAGTGATAGCCCAACCTAGACAAGGTTTTGGTGGTACCTTACAAATTCCATTTCTCAATAATGCTCTGAACAGTACTCAGAGACATTGTTAAAGCCTTTGAAATATTTTTGTATCCTTCTCCTAACTTGTGCCTTTCCACAAATATGTTGATAATGGTTACTCTGAGAGACTGATCACTAATGCAAACCAGGTATTTCACTAATTACATAATTGTTCATAATTTGTGTAGCTAAATGTTATTTTCACTTTGATGTTGAGGGTTATAATGTGTAAATTTAGCTGGCAAAATGTTGATTTATATAAATTTTCTAAGTGTAATGTGACAAAAGGTAAGGAGTTTGACAGGCACTTACTTTGGTGAACATTGTACAACAGTATAGTGGCTATAACGAACTAGCTAAGTAAATGCTTCTGGGCCTAAATTAAACATGTATTATAACAGAGTTTTGTGTTAACATTTGTAGTTATGTTTTTTTGAAAGCAACAAATTAAGAGTTCATGGTATTCTCCTTGAAAAGTCACAGCATGTGATCTTACATAAACAATAATGCCACAAGATTCCTGTCCATTTCACACAAAGCAGGAGACAATTAATTGCTGTAATGAACTCTAGGCTCTTTCCAGAAATCGGAAGCATCAGCGTCATTGCCAGTGTGACATTAAGGTGTCTTTCAATTTAATAAACTTACTTATAATTTATGGTAATTTTTCTCCAGCTGCCTTCGGCGTTGTCTGGAAGACGCTATGTGCTATGATTGATCAGAAGCCATGCTCCGCTCTTTTTCTTCAAAGATGTGAACCATTGTTACAAAAGTAATAGCCCTTATTGTTTTGGTAATCACCCCCCACCACCACTGCCCTTTTCTCCCATTGGGAAAGATTAAAAGTATAAAAGCACAACTCGTGTGACTGGAAACCACAACTGGTTAAACTCGCATACGTGAATGAAGTCTGTTCCAAGCTTAACGCTTATCCTGAAAGAGATAATAGTGAGGGATAAAGGAGAAAGAGCTAATAGTGAGGGATATAGGAGAAATAGCTAATAGTGAGGGAAAAAGAAGAAAGAGCTAATAGTGAGGGATAAAGGAGAAAGAGCTAATAGTGAGGGATAAAGAAGAAATAGCTAATAGTGAGGGATAAAGAAGAAAGAGCTAATAGTGAGGGATAAAGGAAAATAGCTAATAGCGAGGGATAAAGGGGAAAGAGCTAATAGTGAGGGATAAAGGAGAAAGAGCTAATAGTGAGGGATAAAGGAGAAAGAGCTAATAGTGAGGGATAAAGGATAAAGAGCTAATAGTAAGGGGATAAAGGATAAAGAGCTAATAGTGAGGGATAAAGGAGAAAGAGCTAATAGTGAGGGATAAATGAGAAAGAGCTATTAGTGAGGGATAAATGTTACAGAGCTAATAGTGAGGGATAAAGGAGAAAGAGCTATTAGTGAGGTATAAAGGAGAAATAGCTAATAGTGAGGGATAAGGAGAAAGAGCTAATAGTGAGGGATATAGGAGAAAGAGCTAATAGTGAGGGATAAAGGAGAAAGAGCTAATAGTGAGGGATAA
>JACXGM010016566.1:0-20357 GCA_016801145.1 Umbra pygmaea | reverse complement strand
AAGTATATTTAAATGTACTTGAAATGTATTTTATTTATCCTAAATATACTTCTAATATATTATTTTGGTATGTATATTTTGAAAGTATACTTCAAATATACTTAAATACATTGAATACATACTTATGGTTAACCATAAGTATACTAGAAGTATAATACTGGAGTATAATTTAAATATACTTTTTTTTTACTTGGGTAAAAATGCACTAACGGTAGGAGACACTAGAGGGCCATTGTACTTAAATCCAGTAATGGATTAGCCATAAGCAACCTGACCATTGCTTAATTTTAACAGTCTGCATCGGTACAGCTACTCAGCACAGAGTGTTGTTTTCATCAGTGTTGCTATTTTCTTCCTTGGTGGTATGTGAACTTCACATTCTTCTCTACTTGGATTTATTCCCAGAACAGTGCCATGAGATATGATTGGACAGGTGTTGGTTACATAGTCCATTGGAAAGCAAAACAGGCCAACCGGTTGATAAATGTCAACTACAGAGGGACACTGGGTTTGTAAGCGTGTAAAATGTGTAATCACACTAAGCAGACCTACACACTAAACCAGTTAAATAAGTAATTTGTTTGAGAAAAATATCACTCATGCATGCAAATCTATAATCTACAGTACATGTGAAATTAGAGTCAATAATGGAAAACCATTAAGCTTTGCACGTACACATCAGTAGGGTTGGCAGTAGGTGGTCTATGGCTTGGAGTCTGCCTTGAAGGGTTAGTTGAGTTCAGCCTGGTTGTAGGTGGGTTTGTCCTATACTGGACTGTACTACTTGCTAGAGCTGTGGGGGTGTTCCTGGCCTCTCCAAGTACAGTGGCATAATGTGCATCATTGAGGCTGCGTTCAATAGCCAACTGCATCAACTCGTCATCCGATAGGTTGCTGTAGAGCGTGTAGTCATCAAAACCCAGGATCGAGCCAGGCATGAACATGCTAGCAACTGCCATGCTGGATCTTGAGAGAAAGAGAGGGTACAGAGTGTATTGTTTTACGTATTATTATTGCGTTTCTTGAGACACGTTTCTAGGCCTGAAAGAGCCATTCTTTCAGGATCATTATAGAAAGTGGAAATAACAATAGCCTATCCCTAAATGGAGAAGTCAAGCCTCTGAAACTAAATGGAAGGAGTTTGCAGCTTCTTTTAATAACAAAATCACAACCATGATATACTACTAGATCATCTCGAAAACTGGGTTGGTCTCTCAGAAAGTGTCCTCAGATGGTTTCAAACCTACATTACAGGCAGAAAATTATTTTGTCAGTCTTGGTGACCATAATATACTATGTGGTGTATCACAAGGAAGATGTCTTGCTCCACTACCTTTTTCATTAAACATCCTTTTACTAGGGGATATCATCAGAGAACACAATGTAAATTTCCCCAGCCACGCTAATGACACACAGTAATACATTTCTGTATAGCCAGATGACATACTGTAGATGCAATAAGCTCACTCTCTTAGTGCCTATTGCCATACATAATTGGATGAGTGCTAATTTCATAAAATTTTACAAAGATAAAACAGAAATCCTCTTAGTTGGCCCCAAAGTCAAAAGGGAGAAAATCAGCACGAACCTTGGTAACCTGACTTCCCTGCTTAAACCTGAAGTAAGGAGCTTAGGTGTTATTATAGACTCTGACCTAGGTTTTACCTCCCAGCTTAACAAGGTGACCAAAACCTGTTACTTTCACCTCAGAAATATTGCTAAAGTTAGACCATTCATAACCGAGAAAGCTGCAGATAAATTAATTCACACATTTATTACAACTAGATTGGAATACTGCAACGCCCTTTTATCTCAATGCCTGCAAACGTGCTCTATGCTTTGTATGTTTTAAAATATTTTTACATTTCATTGTCTTTTATTGATGTAAATGTTTTTATTGATGCAAATTCCTTTTCATTTTATTTTACTGTTATTTATTTGTATCTCTTTGTGTCACATGATCCCGTCACATGTTTTGGTGAGCCTATCGGTTCTGTTGTTTGGTCCACACCTGCACATCCTCCCCGCGTTAGTTGGGTATTTAGTTCTGTGGGTTTGTTTGTTCTGTGTAGTTCATTGTTTCCTGTCAGGTACGTGGTTGTTCTTGTTCTTTGGAGTAGTTGTCTTTAGTCTAGTCATATGTTTAGTGTAAAGTGTTTCTCTTGTGTTCTAGGTCATGTTGTATAAGTTAAAGGTTCTGTTCTTGTGTTTATGTAGTGTTGTTCTTGTTTATGTTAGGTCTTTGTTACTCATGTATTCTTGTCCCTGTGTTTCCTGTCAGTTCTTCCCAGTGTTTTGTATATAATAAAGAGTTGATTTGAGAAGACGCGCCTGCCTCCTTAGCTGTGAACCTTGACATTGTTGTAAAGCACTTTGAGCTGTATTCCCTGTATTATTTTGATTTTTTCCTGTCTTTGATGCTAACAAGTGTTTTTGCAATTACTTCTTAAGAGGCTGTCATCAATCGGACGAGACCTGGCTGCCTGTAGATGGTTTGAAAATTATTTAAAAGTTATAAAAATGTGTGTATCGACTGATGGAGTTAAATCGGGTGAAAGGTGTTCCACAGGGATCAATTCTAGGTCCAGTTCTTTTCACCCATTATATTAATAATATAGGTTTAGCTATAAATAACTATAAACTTCACCTCTATGCAGATGATACTGTTTATTTAATTGCCCCTACAGCTGACCCAGCCCTTTCTGAGCTTCAATCACTCTTTATATCCATACAGAATGCTTTTGTTGAATTTAATCTGGTACAAAAGGCAGGTAAAACCAAGTATATACTTTCCTCCAATGCCCATTTGAATGGGATGATGTATGTATTTGCACTTTAGATGGTGCTTTTAAATATTGACTGTGTCCATGCTTTTAAATATTTTGGCATTTGGATTGATGACAGGCTCTCCTTTATACTGTAATGCATGTTTGATTTTCTTTTCTATAGGAACAAGTCTTGTTTGATGCAAAAAAATAGGAACATTTTTTACCTATCATTGATTATAGAGACACCATCTGTATGCCGCTGCTTCTGTGTTAAACCTCTTGACACCCATCATTGCATCCTTTTTCAGAAAGTAAACTGTTTGTCTTTAAAATCTCGCAAAGCAATGCATTGTGCACTAATTCCGGGCGATTTCAAAATGTAGCTCTGTTGTTTGGATATCTGGAGTGCTGTCAGTAGCAAGAATAACTCAAAAAATCTGTATTGCCAAAACTGTGTTATCTTCCTGCTCCAGTTTAAACCCTTTACACATCTACAGGGCAAGTTTTAAAACATGCTTTTAGCCTGTAAACATGTTCGAAATTTCATTACTAGTGCATATAGCCATGTGCAGTGATTCCTTATAGTGAACACAGCGAATCTGCCAAATCAGTCAGTGTACATACCTCTGTTTATTTCTCATTATCCAGTGAAGTTCAAACTAGTCGATTGTTGAAGACATACAATGCAATATTCCAAAACGTATTTTTCCGCAAAAAAAATAATTTGCCGTGGTTATGTCCATAAACTAGTGTAGCAACATCGATTGGCTGTAACCTGACACTAGCCTTCACAGCACCCAACGGTTCAAGAAATCAAGAGTTATCGCACATGAGCATAGGTAACTAAGTGACAGTGTAGACTCAGTCTGTGAGCTGCCAAAGTAGGGGTGTACCTTATATTAATTCACTTTTAACTCTTAGCTGGACTGACAAACAGACCCAAGCTCAGGGATGGCTATCACTGAAACCCCTAAGATTTCCATTAAATTAGGTACAACTGCATTTATTTTCTTTGCCCCTAACATGTAGAATGAGTTACAGTGTAACTTTAAGTTGGAGGAACTTGTGTCATTAGGGGATTCATCAACAGCCAGCCCCAGGACCAGCACGTCAACAGCCAGGAACAGCCCATGAATAGCCAGCCCCATGACCAGAGTGGAAAATACAAATACTCCGTCACAGTTACACAATAGTTAGGCAGGAGCATCTTCAATTCTATCTGGACATTTATTTAAACTGGAAAGGAGGAACTTCACAGTAACAATGAACGACAGAAGGAGAAGGAAACAGGGGCTAAATACTAAAGCAAATGGGGACTAATACAAAACACCTGGGAACACAATCAAACACTGAAGAGAACTATGGAAAAACTGAACCACGTGCCAGACACTAAAAGGACACCAGGGGGAACTAAAGCATAACACACAGGGAAGCAAACCAAAGTAAACAGGGTCCATTATTTAGCTCACACTGAGCCGGATGTGACAGAGCCCCCCAACCAGGCCCACAACACCGGGGTGGGCAACAGAAACAACCCGGCCACCGGCAACCCCGAGGACAAGAGGTACTGTGTCCCGGGGTCCGGTGGGACAGAGGGCCCGGGGTCAGGAGGGAAAGGCAGTTCAGGCATCAGGGGAAAGGCAGTTCAGGCGGCCAGGGGAGAGGCAGTTCAGGCGGCCCGGGGTGAGGCAGTTCAGGGGGCCCTGAGACCGGCGAAACGGGGGGCCCCGGTGGCAGGGTATCTGACATGGGCAGGGTGGCTGGAAGCCCTGACACGGGCAGAGTGGCTGGAAGCCCTGACACGGGCAGGGTGGCTGGAACTTCCAGCGACGGGGGTCCGGACAGCGGTGTCAGCGATGGGGGTCCGGTCCGCGGCGGCGGGTCCCCGAAGTCCGGTGGCGGAGGTAGGAGAATGCACTCCAGGTCCCAGCTGACCTGGAGTGCTGGAGCTGGCTGAGGCAGAACCCGACGCGGAGCAGGCTGTGGCGAGGTCCGTCTTTGAGCCGGCTGTGGTTGGGCTTGTTGGTACTCCGAGGGCTTAGTGGGATATATTGCCGGTACTCCACACACACTACCGCCCTAACAGCCCGAATAGCACCCCCCAAAAAATCGATGGAATTTTTTCCCAATAGGAGAACTGGGAGGAGCTCTGCCCAAGAGACGGACTGGTGGCTAACACCCTAGACTGAAGGGCTAGGGACTGGCACTAGAGCCCTAGGGGCAGGAACTGAAGCCCTAGGGGCAACTACTGGGGCCCTAGGGGCAGGAACTGGGGCCCTAGGGGAAGGAACTGGGGCCCTAGGGGCAGGAACTGGGACCCTAGTGGTACTAGCCTGGGAAGTATTGGAGTGACTAGAGCTAGCCTGGGATCTAGCAGAGCAGTGAGGAACACCAGGAGTACTAACGCTCAGACGGGAGGGCCCTGTGTGATGGACTACCGCCCTGGATCTGAGAGCTAGGGGAATTGGACAGAGAACTAGAGGTACTAGGTAAAGAGCCAGAGGGGCTAATGGTGCTACTAAAGCTATCCTAGGAGCTAGCTGGAATGCTAACCTTAGAGCTAGGGATGCTCATAGCCAGACGGGGGGCCCTAACCTGGGAACTCCTACCCTGGACCCGACTATGAAGGGAACAAGCAGGTGAGCTGGGGAATCTAGCCTGGAAGCTAGTGAGGTAGCTAGCCTGGGGGCAAATGGTGCTACTCCAGCTAACCTGGAAGTTAGCGGGGCTTACACAGCTAGCCTGTGTGCTAGTAGGGCTAGCCTCTATGTTAGGGGACCTAGCACTCAGATGGGGGGCCCTGTATGGTGGACCACAGCCCTGAACCTGAGAGCTAGGTAGCTAGCTCGAAAGCTAGGATACATGCTAACCTGGGAGCTAGGTGAAGGCGCTGTCTCCATGGATAGGTCGTTAATTTTGTCACAGTTACACAATAGTTGGGAAGCAGGAGCGTCTTCAATTCTATCTGGACATTTATTTAAACTGGAAAGGAGGAACTACACAGAAACAATGAACAACAGAGGGAGAAGGAAACACAGGGGCTAAATACTAAAGCAAATGGGGACTAATACAAAACACCTGGGAACACAATCAAACACTGAAGGGAACTATGGTAAAACTGAACCACATGTCAGACACGAAAAGGACACCAGGGGGAACTAAAGCATAACACACAGGGAAGCAAACCAAACTAAACATGGTCCATTATCCAGCTCACACTGAGCCGGATGTGATATACTCAATGTAAAATGTATCTTTATAATGATGAAAACTGTGTTTAATTTATATTTCTTCATGATAAAAATACCTTTTCCACCATGTCTTGATTATCATTAGATGTTTTTAATACAAATGTTATTTACAAAAATGACCTGTGGGCAATGTTACGGGGAGGGGGAGCAACAAGTGTCTTGCTCAAGGTCAGAAAGACTGAGCACAAACCACAAGACCACCTTTAAAGCCCAATTGTATAGATAGTAATGGCAAACGTGTATGCCTATGACCTGGAGTGTTCATGATCAATATACTGTTGCAATAACAGAAACATTCTTCATTTTAACAACATGAAATTGTATTTGAGTATGTTGATAAACATTACAGAAAAAATATGTTGCCTTTTATAAAAAATTTGAGGAGCAATCACATAGATATTGAAATTTTCATGATTTTGTGCTTTCATGAAATGATGAAGAAAAATGTAGAGTCAGGTATTGAATTTGTAAAACTTCTAACAGCATCAATGTAAAGCTCTGTAATTAATTAATAGACCATTGCACATTTTTCTTAAATCAACCTGATTGAAAAACCTCTGGAATGATATCAAGAGGAAGATGGATGGTCACAAGCCATCAAACAGAGCTTGAATTTTTGCACCAGGAGTGGCATAAAGTCACTAATGAATGGCAATGTTTTTATTAGAAATTTGGGAGAAATGTTGTCCATATGTTATTGAATAAAAATATATTAATTTTACCCAAAAATATGCCAATCCAGAGACAGTGATGATTTTACAGTAGTCTCTTATTTTTTTCCAGAGCTGTACAGTATACTGCCAACAATGCCATACTCTACATAACAAATACCTCAGTCAAAATTGAGCTATTTTTAAAACATAATATACAGCTGGTTTTGGAAATGTTACATATATTGTGATTGTCTGTTTTCTCAAATCTGCAGAGGTTAAAATGTTGTTAACTTCACTTTAAAGACATTATAGACATTTAAAGACATTTTTTATAAATACTGTAAGTTCCCCAAGTTTGTCAAGTAACCATTCCCCCAACAAGACTTCTCCACTCCTCTATCAGTAGAGATTACTAAAACGGGTGTTCTAAACCAACCATATGCAATATTATTTAAAGCTAGGGTGGTGTGCAAACTGTATCTCATTACTCCTAGGGGAAGCTGCACCAGTTTCTTTCAAGACAGCACTTCATAAGAAATCAAATGTGTCAAACTGTAACTGTTGGAGTGCAAATCCAAAGAACAGTGTTGTTTCCTAATATTATCTGACCTCATTGTACTGTACAGTATGTGCAGATGGGCTTGTCAAATCTAGAAAACTCCCATATAAAACAAACATGTCCTACAAATCAACAGGTTAAAAGGAAAAACAACTGAGGTCAGTATTTAGGTTGGCCACTGCTGAGATTATTTAAAAATTATTATAATGTGAATTACCACTGGGTACATGCAGGAGAAAACAACAACATTTTAATAAAGTTCAAATTGAAAAGCAAATATGTCTTACCTTTCTCCCAAGCTCCTGGAGCTTTCCAAAGGCAAATAAAACAAGGTTTCAATGTTTTCCTCTCGGGTTAGTCTCCTCCACCAGGTCTTCTCCACTCTGTCAGTAGAGGTTTCTGAGACTGAGCTTGAGATGCAGCTGTCTGGAGGCTTATATGGTAGGGGGTTGTGCCAACTTGGGCTCTACTGTATGTATCTTCTTTAAAGCTCAGATTGCCCCGGGGAAGCTGGCCTAGTTTTTTGTTTTTTGAGAGAGAGAACACTAAATACCAAAACAAATATCCTGAACTCCTGAGTCCATACACCAAAGGCATAAGAAACAGTGAACAATGAAATGCTCACACACAATAAGAAGCTCTTTTCTTGGCATGTCAAACACTTTTTTCATCAAATAATTTTTTTTTGTTTTCATCCACAGCCTGGAAGCAATTGTGTTAACTGTCAGGGAGAGGACAAAAGTTTTTTTTTACCTCTGGAATTTGATCTAGCAACCTTTGCAATTGAAATAGCAATTGAGGGACTGTTATAATGGTAGCTCAGCTATAGCATGGAGTTTAGGTTTATAGTATTCCAGCACTGTTGTGTTTGGGTCAGGGTTGTTGTGGAGATGTGGTGTTCTTTTTGTTCAGTACTCTGGTATTGTCTTATATTACTGTCATTGCAATGCAAAGAGGTGTTAAAATTCATTGTCGATGCATGTTCCTTATTTTTAGATGAATAAATACTTGGAAAATGGGTGAAGCTGATAATGTTACTGTCTCTCTGTTGTGTTGGCAGGCCAATCTGCATCACATTTAACTTTCTTTTTTTCATATGAGGGCCCCTAAGGCAAGATTCCATCTACTAGAGTTACAGGCATGTAATCGGTGAGTCTTTTAATACGCTGTTGAGCGTAGATAGAGCTTAGAGATTCATTCAGGGAAGACATCAGTACTTACGTTAGGACATGATGTTCAGTCCAAATCCAATCATTTGCTGTGGTGCAAAACATGCAAAGCTGTTCGGAAAGCCCAATGTTGAAATAATTTAATAAACAAAATCAAATATTTATTATTTGTTTAGTCAATTAACAGTAAAGTATTTTGAGCATGTACTGTACAGTAGTGATCAAAAGTTTTGAGAATGTCATAAATACTCATTTTCTCAAAGTCCGCTGCCTCAGTGTTGATGATGCCAATTTGTATAAACTCCAGAATGTCATGAAGAGTGATCAAATAAATTGCAATGAATTGCAAATTCCCTCTTTGCCATGAAAATAATCTTAATCCCTAAAAAACAATTCCACTGCATTCAGCCCTGCCACAAAAGGACCAGCTGCCATCATATCAGTGATTGTCTCATTAACACAGGTGAGAGTGTTGACGAGGACAAGGCTGGAGATCACTCTGTCATGCTGATTGAGTTAGAATAACAGACTGGAAGCTTTAAAAGGAGGGTGGTGCTCGATATCATTGTTCTTTCTCTGTCAAACATGGTTACCTGCAAGGAAACACGTGCAGTAATCATTGCTTTGCACAAAAAGGGCTTCACAGGCAAGGATATTGCTGCTAGTAAGATTGCACTTCAACATTTGACAACATCAACCATTTATTGGATCATCAAGAACTTTAATGAGAGAGTTTCAATTGTTGTGAAGGAGTCAGCGTGCCCAAGAAAGTCCAGCAAGTTCCAGCAGCTACTACACATTTATTTCACAAATAAACAGCCTAATAGCCAACCACGTCAATAGAGTTGCAGCCTCCTGTTTGTTTGTTGATCAAGTGCCTTCGCTGCAGCTTGGCTGAGCGCCCTCTGCGGCCAAAGGTCAACCTAAATTCCCCGCCACTGATTTTGAAACTTTGTGTTGGCGACTTGGCCACTTTCTAATATCCACCATTCAACTGTTTACCTTTATTTTTGGTGATATTTTTGATTGATTTATTATATCCAATTTCAGGGTGAATCTCCTTTCCGTAGGAAAGTCAACCTACTAGCCTAACATTGAATGTAAAAGTCAATTTGGAATTGAGCCCGCCTTTCTACTGTGTGAAGGCCAATCAAACTATGATTTTTACCAGTCTGTGACTTTTCTTTGATATTAATCCGTTTTATATGCATTTGATTTCTGGGCTGCTGCAACAAATCGTGTGGGTTTCGCATTTTACTATGGGGTTTTTAAAACTTAAAACTTGAGTGCTGAATATACACCTGAGGCCTCCTCTACCCCCCTCGTGGCACTGTTAAGCCACATAAAAATATTTAGAATAATTTCACCATTTTGCCATGCCGTCAAACAGCCATTTCCAATGGGGTTCTGAAGCCATTATATGCGATCTTCAAATCCACCACTCCTTTGACAAAAACAGTAATTACCTTGCTGAACATGAGAATAGGATCAATGACACACAATTCTCAAAAAACCTGGCTTGGTTCAGTCACGAAGGACCCGGCGGCTCAGCGGCATCTCTCTCCCTCCCGCTGCTGGGCTGCTCAGATAGACACACGACAGCCTGACTTGACTGACAGCCTGACAACTTTTGGAGGTGGGCCATAGGCAGCCCACCCAATCAGATGTTAGAAACGATACTGGTATTTTTTTTCTGTGCTATTTTTCCTAACTTTTCTTAACTCTTGATTGGGTGGGCAAAACGCACATTTGGGTGGGCTGTGACATGCCAACAGTAAAGCATCCTGAGACCATTCATGGGTGGGGTTGCTTCTCAGCCAAGGGAGTGGGCTCACTCACAATGTTGCCTAAGAACACAGCCATGAATAAAGAATGGTACCAACACATCCTCCAACAGGAACTTCTCCCAACCGTCCAAGAACAGTTTGGTGACTAACAATGCTTTTTCCAGCATGATGGAGCACCTTGCCATAAGACAAAAGTGATAACTAAATGGCTTGAATGGGAGAAGTTAATTGACAGCATGCCATAGCGGATTGCAGAGGTCTTGAAAAAGTCAACACTGCAAATATTGACAGCATAAACTTAATGTTATTGTCAATAAAAGTCTTTGACACTTGGAATGCTTGTAATTATACTTCAGTATACCATATTAACTACTGACAAAAATATCTACAAACATTGAAGCAGCAGACTTTGTGGAGAACAATAGTTGTGTTATTCTCAGAACATTTGCCCACAACTGTATTCTACCATAGTACTACTACATAAAATGTTCTCATATGGTACATTGGGTATTGTTAAGGGTCAGTTTTAGGGCAATTATTGTGGACGGCACCTGAAATGTTGGAAGGATGGTCCTCCTTTTGGGGAAAGCTATGGGTAGCCATGGATCAGAAAAGACCATGCTCTCTTGAAACTGGTTAAAAAAGCTGTTTTGTGTGTTATAATAACAGTCTGACAAACACAGTTTTGTATCTTTGGGATCATTTAAAAAAAAGTCCCGGATGGTGAGTATGCATTTTCATATTCAGTTTGTGTTCTTATGTCCCTTTGCCCCTGTAAAGAGCCTATGCAAGCCAATCAAACACAAGTGTCCTGGATCATGACCTATGCAGGTGCTGTTGTGCTATGCTTTATGTTACATGTTTATTCTATTAATAAACAAGTGAAACTGTACTCCTTATCTCGGACATTGGTTCACTTGAAATGAACTTGCCGGCAGTCCTAACCAGTCATCACCACTCAGCCAACTCTGTGGATCCTGACAGGTGTTCTGAATGAATGGTGTCCTTGAAGCTGTTGTTTCTATGATGGTGGGGATCACTGCTGCAAAGTTTGAAGCAGAAAAAGTGCTACAGTACTTTTTCGTTATAGATTTGCTGGCTTGAATATAATGAATGCCCATCTGATTAGCTTACAATTAGCTTCTCCAACCAAGCAGAAACTTCTGCTTCACCAAAATATTGACCTATGGCAAAGGTATACTATTGTTTATCCTATGGTGTAGTTGTGCTTTAAGCAAACACTTCCATACCGAACAAAATGCATGAGTCCTAATAATAACACAAAAATAATCCATCACTAATTTGACTTCATTTAGTATTATTTATTGTTTTTGCAATTTAAATAACATTGACATTTAATCTCCCACCTGCAGCAAACACACTTTGTACACTATACAATACTTAATTCCCTATCTGCAATAATAAAATTATAATAAATATTGTTCTGAAAGTCTTCCTACAGTAGCATAGCTTAATACTTATACATATTTGAGTGTATAGAAATTCTCTGTCTGGGTAAACATTGATTTAGTAGGCCACAGTCAGTGTTAATGTTGCTTACAATATTAAATATTTTACTTCAATGTTTTTTTTACCTCAAAATATACAATTTACATATAATACAGTACAGACTAATAGTCAAATGTACGTATTATGCAGTACAAAGCCATGAAGAGACTATCTTCCTTCATCATACGTGGCTTAAAATATACAAAACACCCACATTTGCTGGAGAGAACTTCTAGACATAGATTCAACAAATGAATAATATTTTCCAAGACCAGGTGATCCTTTTCCCCTTGATCATTTTCTCAGACGTTGTTCATTTCTTGCAATTGATTGATTGATTGAATGTCTTTAATGACCCCGAAGGGCAATTTGGTTCACAACAAGTAGCCAACACAAACCCACAAGAACATAGATGCACACGAATAATATACACAGAAAATACAGAATGAAAATCAGCATTGATATACTGTAACATTATACATACAGTAGTTATCAACATGCATTAACATATTTTACATATGCAATTTAAACATAATATCAATAATAAAAATTGACCTGATTTTTTTACAATTGTATTTAACTGGTAAAAAAACAAACGTTTGTACTTTTTACCGCTATAAATAAGATCCCAAGCCCCACAGTGAAATGTTGGGAGTGTGCCCCTAGGTTGGTAACCTCTTTTTTTGACCTCCATTAAGTGTCAGATTTAATGGCCATTAATTCTTCCTTATTGTAGTTGAGGAACTTGATTAGTCTTTCTGGAAGAGGCAAGGTGTTGATGCGCCTTAGCCTGTGGACTCCAACCTGATTACGGACCTTCAGCCTGCATATGTGCATCAGCGAATATGGTGGCACTGGAAGATCAAAAAGGTAGCTTATTAAACACATTGGGTAATTGAAGATCTACAAAGGTATTTGGTTAACAAAACTCTCACTGTACGTACACACCGCCACAGACTTGAGCTTCCAAAGTTACCTGAAGTCATTCATTTTCAATGGAAGCCAGCTTCTTTCAGCTGCAAGGACCGGCAAATCCGTCGGCGTCGCGTTTTGGGCGTTTTGGGCGTTTTGGGCGTGTTGAGCAACCAGAGCGTCTAGCAGAAAAGTTGAAGTTTGTTCAACTTTATGGTAATGAGTTATGACGCGTTTCAGCGGCTAACGACCAGCAACCAATCGAAATATAGACATCCTTTGCGCTGGCTGATCCCAGAGAAACATTCGATATAAACTTTAGTTCTAACCAAAACAATAAAGCAGCACCAAACACAACAAATTCGCAATGATCCATAATGATCCAGTGATACACATATGAGGATGAGTTCAACTCTTATTGGAAATATGTTCCCTCGATTTAAGCGGGAATGCAATTCATTTGCTCACGATATATTTAAGTAGGCTACGTATGCTATTCCTGCCCTATTTTTACAGTCTGATCATCCCACGTCAGAGCGGCCAAAGCGCCCAAAGCGTCAAAAGCTTCCCCATACTTCTTTGACAAGCGTCCTTGACAGGGCGTCCAGAGCTTCTTTGGAAGCTCAAGTCTGTGGCGGTGTGTACGTACAGTCAAGGTAACTATGCAACAATACAAGATTAAGGACATAACCGTATAAATGGTGGTCCTTAAAAGTTGCTCTGGATAAAAAGTCTGCAAAATTATGTAAATGTTTGTAATGTCACTTAAACACAACATTGTTTGTTTAAAATAAATAGGGGAACTTCCCCTTTAACCTGCATGTGTAACTAACAGTATGTAGATGTTTCTTATTGAAGGATATAAGAAAATACAGGCTGAATAATGTGTAGACATTTCTGGAATAAGCTCACATACTTGCTTTCAACTTTATCCCTGCCCAGTCAATGTAGCTATTCAGGTGCTCGATCAGCCTGGAGCAGAGTTTCACATGACCAACATAATCCAAGAGCACATCTAAGATCGGTCCTGCCCAGCGGCTTGTGAGCGGATCAGAAATCGCCTCACAGAACTGAATTAATAAGAATTGAATAAACAAAAAAACAAGACACGGGATGGAATTGGAAACTCAGACTAAAGCACTCTTTGAATGGCCCAACCTACCTGGACACAACTTTTGTGCTGAGGTTCGTCTTCGTCTGACCTCTGCTGCAACGTTCTGTCCCTCCTTGAAGTTTTTAGCGGTGGGTGTGTCTTACTACCGTATTTGCAGTCAAAACAGGAACGTGCATCACAACCGTTGTCCATCAGATACTTTAGAAGGTGCAAATCCTTCATACTGAGCATGATCACCGCCGGGAAAGAGCAGGGGTCTGTGAGAATGGACGCGTTCATGTTGGCTCCATGCTCCACCAACATGGTGGTCATATCTTTGCACCCTCGCCTCACAGCAATAAGGAGTGGGTTAAACATGTCAACATTGGGGTTAGCGCCAGCCTCCAGGAGCATTTTGGTGGCCTCGATGTTGCTGTTGACAACGGCGAAGTAGAGCGCCGTTCTACGACGGTCGGCATACATTTTGGACCGTTCGTCTGAAAGCTTGGCATTGACGTCATAGCCTTGCTCTATTAGCAACTCCAAGATCCAGTCCCTGTTGCGCTCTGCAGCCAGGTGGAGAGGACTGATGCCACTGCGTTTCACTCTGTTTTTGTTGGTGGCGGGAATCAATATGGCCACAATGCTACAAAAACAACACAATGGAATCAAATTAAAGAGTCACTTCTCACTGTGGTCTAGAAAGAACTATTGATTGAAATCAACTCCTTCAACTGGTTACTTCACTTACTCAAAATGTCCTTTCTGGACAGCAACGTGAAGTGGAAGGAGGCCTTGCTTGGTTGGTTGGTTTGCATCGGCTTTCTTCTTTAAAAGCAATTCCACAACTTCTTTACAACCATTCTTACTTGCCTCGTACAGTGGTGTGGCCCCGTCACTTGCCTGGCAGTTAATATCAGCCCCTAAAAAATACAAGCACGTTTAGCGTTAACACATGAACGTTTACAATGTTACAATACAGAACATCTGTCAACACTAACACCACCAGCAACAGATGGTAAGATACCAAATATTGTTAATTTATTAATATATTCATGACATCGTGAAGAATGAAATGCTTATTTGAAAAAGCAAGCATTAGGTACTTAGAAATTTGCTTCAAAATGTGTTTGGACATACAAGGGGTTTTCAGGTTTACTTTGTGCAGGATTTCCAAGCTAAGCCATTAGAAGTACATTAAAAATCTAGGGAGAATTTTATTGACACAGTGTAGAAGATAGTTATTTTGCTGGAAAAGCTTCCTGGTTAAATAACAGACTTTGAGTCAGGTAGAAGCTGGTTGTTTTCAGTTTAATACACATTCTATCTGCGGGACAGGTTTTCCTACAGGTCGGTAACAGATTGTATAGAAAATTCTCTGAATTTTCAGCTGGCTTTTAAAGCCTTTGGGGAATGAACATCATATCACAAATAAGACATCTCTAGCACATTCAAGCAAAAGGCAGAAGCCCTATTAAGGAGCTTCTTCCCCTTATCTTATCAGAATGTCGTTTTGACCCACATGCTGTCAGCAGGCACCCCAGAAATCTGGACATTTTCAAGCATATTCCTTGCTTTAAGGAGTACATACTTTGTTACACTGATCTACTAGTCAGTGTAACTAGTCAGTGAATGGTATAAGCACATATATAAATGGTATTCGATTTGGGGTACTAATACATTCAAATATACAGTATAACAGATAAAAGAGCTATGAGCTACCTGCTGCCTGTATTCAGCCCTTGTAACAACATCTGGTGTTAATAAATTATTTTGACCAACAGTGCAACACTAAGAATTCTACGATCCCTAGAGATAGACTTGTAATTTTGGTAACATATTTTTTTAAGATTATTTTGTCTCTGATATACAGTACTCTAGTTATTTGATCTTCATCATCGAGCAGGTGTCAAATTGGTTGCATGGATTGGAACGGAGTTGTGGCAGGAATTAACTGTTATGCTTTAAGTTTGGACTGATTTTGTATAATGAACTATAACGGTTTATGTTCACATTAAGTGCAAATATTAGAATATTTCTGTTGTTCGAATGAATTTATGGATTTGGAGCACTGATCTTCTGGGCACTAGTCTACTGACTGTATATAGCGGAAACACCCTGGTTAGTCTCCATTATGCATGAATGGGAGATTAGGTAAGGAGGCAAACCGGCTGAAAATCAGTTATCATGACATTATATACTGTAGACTCAGTGCTCCACAGGATCGGTGCATGGCATTTTTTGTTCTACTCCTGTCGTTGGATGTATTCGCCTGAACTGTGAGAGCTGTAGGAACTATCGGAGGTACAATATATTTATGAGAATATCCCTCACTGCATTAAGTGTTGTAAGTAATCTAAATTGTGTAACTTAAGACAGGCATATGCTCTGTTACTGTACTATATTAGTCGCATTTACGCCGCGATAAGAGCATAGTAAGCAGGGTTGGGTAGTAATGGATTACATGTAATCTTGATTACGTAATCAGATTACAAAAATCAAGTAACTATAATCAACAATAAAAAATGTGTAATCAGATTACAGTTACATTGTTCAGGACTACCTGATTACATTTTATCAGGCAAACAATGCAACTTTTTTATGATAGCCTAACTGTTTAACTTTTAATTTAATTTGACAAAAAATTATTTTATTTGTCCACTAAATGTCACTATCATCCAATTGCCTGGTTAGTTTCTTTACAAGAAAAAAGTTCAAATCAAAACTCAAGATGGAGGAGCCATGGACGTCGAAAGACAGAACTGTTTCGGTTGGGAAATATGCATTTACTAGTTGGCAATATCGCCAATAATTAGGACGGTAATGCACTTTAAAGATTTTCCATATTTTCGGTTTCGGTCAAATCAGCTTTTGAACGCGAGTGCTAGGGGCATTAATCGATAGCATCAAAATTGCTATTTTTAAAACACTAAGAAGGCTTGACACAACATGAAACTTTGCTCAAAGTATCACCAGGGCCTGTACATATGAACTTGAGCATTAAGAACATTGTTTGTGTACACAGAGTTAACTAAAAAGAAAGGTTTGTACAACTCACTTTTGCAGTTTGTGTTTCTGCTGGCTCCCATTTTGCCAGTCAAAAAGTGTTGATTGCCGAATGCAACGTAACAGGGAGGAGAGTAAACATGGAATGCTCCTAAAGCTTTGTCCCATATAAATGCACAAAAAAAAAACAATATTGACCTTGTAGTCAGGCTTATATGAAATAATACTGAAATCAAATAGCGGGACAGTCACGTGAGGTCTCATGTGGGTAGTTGTTGCCGGTGTAACAAAGTTTCATGCGAGATTTTACGTCAGTTTAGATTATTTAGACTGATATATTGAATGAAACCCCTTATTATTTGAATACATATGCCATGAGCTTAGTGGCTAAATTATCATGCTTTTTTCATTGGATTTACAACTTCATGACATTTCCTCCTATGGAGTCTGTGTATTCACATTTGAAGATCAACACTTTTTGACTGGCAAAAGGCAGCCAGCAGAAACACAAACTACTATGGTGAGTTGTACAAAAACTTTCTTTTTAGTTAACTCTGTGTACACTAAAAATGTTCTCAATGCTCGACTGCATATGTACAGGCCCTGGTGATACTTCAAGCAAAGTTTCATGTTGTGTCGAGCCTTCTTAGTGTTTTAAAAATAGCAATTTTGATGCTATCATATTAGTGCCCCTAGCACTCCCGTTCAAATGGTGATTTGAGGGAAACCAATAATAGGGAAAATCTGTGCAGTTTCTGTCCTAGTTATGCTCTTAAATGAAAGTTTGACTCGGGTACATTAAAAAAAGGTTAGGTTGCATTTTGGTGAGAGTTACACGTTAAAACAGCAGTGTTCTGTGGTAGTAGTCTATACTATGAGAAATGGATATGTTCAGCGTAAAGAAAGTACTTAGTAATAAATATCACGTTTTTAGTTAATAACGTTTACAGTTAGTTCACACAGGAATGCTTTAATGAAAACAAAAGGATTTCTTAGATGCAATGAAATAATAAAGAGAAAAATAAAATGAGAATTCATTGATCAATTGAAGTGATCTAAGAGTAATCCTAAAGTAATCAGATTACGTCACATTTTTTGGGTAATCCAACTGATTACGTTACTGATTACAAAAATGTCCATGTAATTTGTAGTCAGTAATGGATTACATTTCAAAGTAATCTGACCCAACTCTGATAGTAAGTATAGATAATGTAAATATTTGTGTGCAGTTGTGTCCACCTGTCAGTGGTACACTCCACTCAGTACTGGAATACCTGGGTTTTAATGCCTTGTGAGTTCACCATTAAATCGAAGAACTCCACTCCTTGTGTGATCTTCCTTCCTCTCCAACATGAACATATGAACACCTCCACCAAGTTCGTGACAGATTGGATCAATAATTAGGTAGGATCTCAACTCGCCTGGTTATCCAGCTCTTATTTGAGCATCAAATAAAAAGGAACAAACTAAAAAACTCACTAGGCCTCTCATGCTCAAATCTGACTCACAAAGCCAGTTCCACTCCATTTTTTTCTGGGTTCATAAAAAGACTCCAACAATATAGTAAATCATACATTATTTCAATTCCAGGGCTCACTTTATCAATGTTGAGGTAGAACAGAAAACCAGCAGGCTCCGACCAATGGTGGGGTAAGATCTGAGTTTCACTGCATTAGGTGTTCAGAACAAAATGTTCTGTTTTGTTTCATTCCCTTTTAAGTGAAAATGTATTACTGTAGCCACCTGCAAAGATTAGATACAGTCAATAACAAAATAACTGAAAATCACCTGCCTGTAATATATTTTTGATTTAATTATCCAATTAATTTTGTATAGGTGATTTTGTTATTTTAATGCAAAAATGCATAACTTTAGTTTTCAAACTTTCTGGTCCTGTGCTGTCCACAATTTCTTTGTGAATTTGGTGAAGTAGGGAGTTATTGGGATTAAGTGACATTGTTGCATATACTGTAAATAAAATAAAATCAGAACCTCACCTTTGCTCATCAGAAAGAACAACACATTTACGCTCCCATACTGTGCTGCTGTAAAGAATGAGTCAATTCCGTAGATGTTGGTTTTATGAATTTCGGCCCCAGCCTCCACCAAAATCTGGCATATTTCCACATTGTCGTGCGCAGCTGCTTCATGGAGAGGTGTCACTCCGCGATTGCAACCATCATGCACCGAGGCTCCACATTTCAAAAGGAGGTGTACTATCCTTTTGTTGGGCTTTGAACACACTGAAATCAGAACATGCGAAAGAAAACAGATAAACAGGTACATTGGGATCTTGATTTAGTCCCCAAAGTAAATGTGTTTCATAACAAGCTATAAAAATAAAACTTTAGAAAATGTGAGGTGCCATTAGAAAATTGAAGTTGTTACAACGAAACTACTTTCTGTTTCAATTGAACAGCTTTTCCCACACTGTAAAACTGTAATTCTTGATATACAAAAAAAATTGAAAAAGCTATTTAAATGGGATAATCATTGTTTATATGCAGTGATCTGTTGCATAAAAAGCACAGCCTAAACTTATAAATTATATAAACGATGGACTGGCCCGTGCCCATTGACATTTAAAATGGCAAAATAAGCACAGCTTTTGAAAAACTGGTCACTTTACAGTACGTAGTTCCGTTCTCATATAACATTCTACACGTGCACCATTAACATTTGAAATCAGCTATTTACCTTTGTATAGTGGTGTTTCTCCATCTTTATTTGCAATGTTGGGATTGGCACCATTTTGCAGAAGGATCTTAACACAATTCACATGGTGAAAGACAGCAGATAGAAGAAGTGGGGTCTGATTTCTTGTACCACGGGTGTTCACCATGCTCGGATGGGCTGTATGAATGAAAAAAAAAACATTATAAAACCAAGAAAGGGATACATCAATAGCATAATACAGTTTTAAAAAGCACTTGCCTGAGATTCTGCATAACTCTTTGAATGAAATGAATCAACACCACATATAGGGCTTTAAATTGTATTTTTCAAACGGCATTGGTACTACTGATGCTGCAAAGAAGCAACATATTAGAAGCACAAGTATAAAATTAGGAAACTGATGTTTTTTTATTTATTTATTGAGTATGATATAGCCTCTATTGGGCCTAAATATATCATTTTGAAGGATAGTTCCTATATTTTTTTTTTGCTTTCTTTCTGCTTTTCTTGTTGTCTTTCATTAAATGTGTCTTAAAGTTACAAGCTATGTAGTTTTCCAAAACAATAACAAAAGATGTACTTTGCATTAAAAAAACAAACATCACTATACCTATATTATATATATTTCTTAGTTGTGTACTTACATTATCCTAAATGTTTCCACCAACTTTCAAACCCAGAGAAATTTGTAATTTAATTCGAAGACACAGGACTTTTCATTTTGTCTTCCGTCAATGGCGTCATATAACCTTTGACTGCTCTAGTTGTTCTTAGTTCCTGTAACGATTCCCAGTTCCCCTTCCCTGGACACTGCCACTTCCCTATTCCATCCCGCTCTGAACTACAATTCCCATTCACCAGTTCTACTTCCTGTGGACTACAGCTTCCCTAGTCATACTTCCTCAGAACTACAGTTCCCATACCCGGACTCATTATCATGATTCACCACACCTGCTCACTCCATTTTGTATTTA
>JACXGM010016565.1:0-20359 GCA_016801145.1 Umbra pygmaea | reverse complement strand
CGCCTGTATGTCAAGGCTGAGAAGAGCCTTTTCCATGTCACTACTGTGTCCTTTCTTGGTTTTGTGCTTACTCCAGGAGGTGTCCACATGGATGCAGAGAAGGTCGGCGCCGTGCGTAATTGGCCGCTCCCCCGGACCACTAAGGATCTCCAGCGCTTCCTCGGTTTTGCAAACTTTTATAGGAGGTTTGTTCGCAACTTCAGCAACGTTGCTGCGCCTCTGCATGCCATGTCAAACCAACGTATTGCTGTCCTGACCTGGGGGAAGGACGCTGCAAGGCTTTTGATGACCTGGTCCAGCGCTTTACCTCAGCACCCATACTACATCAACCGAATCCTGCTCTGCCATTTACTGTGGAGGTTGATGCCTCTGAGGTGGGGGTTGGAGCTGTTTTGTCACAGCCGTCAGGTACCAAGGGCAAACTTCATTCATGCACATTTTTCTCCCGTAAGTTGAGCCCCTCTGAACGCAACTATGATGTTGGTAACAGGGAACTCTTAGCTATAAAGTTAGCTCTTGAAGAATGGCGACATTGGCTAGAAGGGGCGCGTCACCCTTTTTGGGTTCTAACAGATCACAGGAACCTTGAATACCTTAAAACTGCAAAACGACTTACCTCTCACCAGGCTCAATGGTCCTTTTGCCCGATTTCACTTCGATGTGTCCTATATTCCAGGAAGTAAAAATGTCAAGGCAGATGCTCTCTCTTGGCAGTTTGATCCCGATGCCAAACCCGTGGACCCAGGATATATACTTCCTGACTCCTGCATGGTAAGGCCCATCCAATGGGACATTGATACCCTCATCCAAAATTCTCTTGTCTCTGACCCCACTCCTCCACAAACACCCGATGGAAAGACTTATGTACCAGCAGAGATTCAACTACAGCTGATGCAATGGTGTCACACCTCAAGTACAGGACATCCCGGAATCACCAGAACCACACAACTACTCTCCCATAAATATTGGTGGGCTTCTCTACGTGACGACGTCATGGACTATGTGCTCTCCTGTCCCACCTGTGCACAGTCAAAGACCCCGCGCCAACTACCCTCAGGTAAACTATTACCACTACCCATACCTCACAGACCCTGGTCCCATGTTGCCATGGACTTTGTAACAGACTTACCCATCTCAGAGGGTTTTACCACCATCTGGTTATAATAGACCGCTTTTCTAAAATGTGCCAGCTGATCCCATTACCATAATTACCCAGTGCCCTAGATTTGGCCGAGTGTGTCTTTTTGCATATTTTCAGGCAGTATGGCATTCCAGAAGACATTGTCTCAGACCGAGGTCCTCAATTTGTCTCCAGAGTCTGGAAAGCCTTCTGGGACTGTTTAGGAGTGACAGTAAGCCTATCTTCGGGATATCATCCTCAAACAAACGGTCAAACCGAACGCCTCAATCGGGTAATAGGTACCTTTTTAAGACAGCAATGTACAAGACGGCCACAAGATTGGAGTCGCTACTTACCTTGGATAGAATACGCCCAAAACTCCCTGGTCTAGTCCTCCCTCGGCATTACGCACTTTCAATGTGTTTTGGGTTTTCAGCCTCCCCTGTTTCCTTGGCATACAGATCCGGCTCCTGTGGAAACCTTCAGCGGTCCACCCAGAGGCAAAAAATGCAAGCAGACCGAAGGTGAGGGCCCACACCTGTGTTCCACTCTGGTCAAAGAGTCTGGTTGTCCACCAGAGACATACGACACCAGCTCCCCTGTAAGAAGCTTGCACAGAGGTACATCGGTCCCTTCAAAATCACTCACAGAATCAACCCTGTCACTTACCGGCTGCAGTTGCCCCGACAGTATCGGCTTGCCTCTGCCTAGAGGGTTCCGGACGTCAGCGACGGGGGTCCAGACGGGGGTCCGGACGTCAGCGACGGGTGAGACGGGGGTCCAGACGACAGCGGCGGCTGAGACGGGGGTCCGGACGACAGCAGCGGCTGAGATGGGAGTCCGGAGGACAAACCCGCTGGCACTGGCAACAGGGGTTCTGAAAGTCCTGGTGGCAGGGGGCCTAGGAGGTCCAGCGGCGGCTGAGTAGGGGGGCCGGACTCCTAGGAGGCTTCATCGTCGAATCCCGGCGGCGGAGGGAGGATTAGGACTTCCAGGTCCGTGGCCAGGAGGGGCTCATGTGTGGGTGACACTGAGCAGGCGGCCGGAGACTCAGGCGGTGAAGGCTGGGAACAGACTGCTGCCGGAGGCTCTGGCGCAGAGGGCGCGGACCCGTGTATGAGAGCTGGCATCTCTTTCTCCTCGCTCTCATAATCGGGGAGGTCGGCCATCTTGGGGTGGTCGGCCATCTTGGGGCGGTCGGCTGTCTTGTGAAGGGGAACCCTACCCTTCTGACGGGGAGCCCTACGACGGGGACTACCACCCTGGACCATAGGGCTAGGGGCCTTCACAGGTGACCTAGGGGCAACTACAGGGGCCCTGGGGGCAACTACTGGGGCCCTGGGGGCAGGAACTGGAAGCCTAGGGGCAGTTACTGTAGGCCTAGGGGCAGTTACTGGGGCCCTAGGGGCAACTACAGGGGACCTAGGGACAGAAACTGATGCCCTAGGGGCAGAAACTGTAGCCCTAGGGGGTCTACCCTGACAGCTATTCTGTGACACGGGAGACCAAGCCAGAAGACCAGAAAGGGGAATGTCAGCCTGTAAGCTAACTGGGGGCTTGCTAACCTGACTGCTAGGGAAGCCAACGGGGAAGTGGGAAACCCTACCGGAGGAAGTAAAGGCCATCCGGGGCTGTGGTGGAGTCAGTTGGGGTGGTGTCCGCCGAATGGCTCTTCCTCTCCACTCGGGGGGTATTTCCCACTCCTCTTCCTCAACGTCCCAGGATTCACCATCCGTCCACTCCTCCGAGTCATCCTCGCCCCCGTAGAGGTGTTATACGTCCTCCCACTCGGCGATCCTCAACACCCCGCCAAGGGTTAACGCCGCCGTCGCCTCCCCCTCCTCCTCCGAGAACCGGTTGTCGTCCTCCACCTCCATGGGGAAATACTCCTCGTCGGAGCTGTCAATCTCCCACATGGAGGCAAGTCGGACCGGGTTGGTCGGCTGCTCTCTCTCCCTGTCGTGGGGAGAAAGAGAGTATGCAGTCTGCGTCCCCCAAAAAAACATCCCCCCGAGAGAGAGGGCAAAGCTCTCCTCGGGTCTGTGGCGGATCCTTTGCTGCCTCGTTGCTGGGTTGATTAATCTCTCACGGTACTCCATTGCGTAGTGGAGGAAACGAGACAGGAGCAAAGGAATGTGCAATAATCAAATAGGGTTTATTCCAGAAATACTCAAAAACAAAACGGCCACGTGGGGCCTAACTAAACATAGCAGAAGTAAGCCATTATGGCACACGCAACAGAGAACACGTAACATGGACATTAATCGACAGAGAACAAGACAAAACACTAAACCGAAATATAACTACAAAGTAGACACAATGGGAATCACCTGGCACTAAAACACTGACGTCACCTATCTCAAATCAAGGATAACATGCAATACACAACAGAGGCACAAGAGGGAGGCAAACACCACACATAGGAATTACACTGAGGACACCTGAGGGAATAACCAACTAACAAAACCACAGTGTAAACACTGAAAGCAACAAGGGAACATAAACACAAGAGACAATACACAAAAGGGAGTCCATATAACAGCCCTACAGGGCTAAACGTCACAGACCACCTAAAAATAAACATGAGATTGCAGTTTTAATGCTTCCTATAGCTACGTTTTTTGGGGACATACAGACTGATGTTAAACCAATGTAATTGTATTATTATGAACAGTAGAATACCGTTAATTTAAATAACGGCTTGTTTTAAAACTGCTTTAGGAAAGCAAATAAATATTGTTGACTACTGTGTCTGCATTCTCCAATCAGAATGTGTCCCTGAATCCTTTGTGAAAACTGTTAACTATTTACACAGTATATTAAAGTACAGTTTTACGTTGCAGTACAAAAATGGGTAATGAACAATGTTTTTAAATTGTCATACAATGCTGTAACCTGTAACATTAAAGCCGCTCCATCAAAATAACTTTTTTTTCAAAGAAAATCCCTACAATACTGTGGTGTAGTGGGCTAGATCGGTAGTGGTTACACTATTTTTCAGTGTAAGGAGTTGTAAGTTCTAGACCAGCTCAGAACCATGCCCTGTTCTTCTCAGGTTGTCCATAGGTTTTATTTAATGACTGTATTTAAGATTCTTTTAATTCAGCAACAAAGGCCTATGCTTACAAATCTATACTGTAGGTAATTAAATATATATATAGGCCCTTCTCAAGAAATTAGCATATTGTGATAAAGTTCATTATTTTCTATAATGTAATGATAAAAATTAAACTTTCATATTTTAGATTCATTTCACACCAACTGAAATATTTCAGGTCATTTATTGTTTTAATACTGATGATTTTGGCATACAGCTCATGAAAACCCAAAATTCCTATATCAAAGAATCAGCATATTTCATCTGACCAAAAAAAGAAGTGTTTGTAATACAAAAAAAAGAAAGTCAACCTTCTATTATGTTCAGTTATGCACTCAATACTTGGTCGGGAATCCTTTTGCAGAAATGACTGCTTCAATGCGGCGTGGCATGGAGGCAATCAGCCTGTGGCACTGCTGAGGTGTGATGGAGGCCCAGGATGCTTCGATAGTGGCCTTAAGCTCATCCAGAGTGTTGGGTCTTGCGTTTCTCAACTTCCTCTTCACAATATCCCACAGATTCTCTATGGGGTTCAGGTCAGGAGAGTTGGCAGGCCAATTGAGCATAGTAATACCATGGTCAGTAAACCATTTACCAGTGGTTTTGTCACTGTGAGCAGGTGCCAGGTCGTGCTGAAAAATGAAATCTTCATCTCCATGAAGCTTTTCAGCAGATGGAAGCATGAAATGCTACAAAATCTCCTGATAGCTAGCTGCATTGACCCTGCCATTGATAAAACACAGTGGACCAACACCAGCAGCTGACATGGTACCCCAGACCATCACTGACTGTGGGTACTTGACACTGGACTTCAGGCATTTTGGCATTTCCTTCTCCCCAGTCTTCCTCCAGACTTTGGCACCTTGATTTCCGAATGACAAGCAAAATTTGTTGTTGTTTTGTTGTGCTGCTTCTCTGTAGCCCAGGTCAGGCGCTTCTGCCGCTGTTTCTGGTTCAAAAGTCGCTTGACCTGGGGAATGCGGCACCTGTAGCCCATTTCCTGCACACGCCTGTGCATGGTGGCTCTGGATGTTTGTACTCCAGACTCAGTCCACTGCTTCCGCAGGTCATACAAGGTCTGGAATCGGTCCTTCTCCATAATCTTCCTCAGGGTCCGGTCACCTCTTGTCGTTGTGCAGCGTTTTTTCCCACACTTTTTCCTTCCCATAGACTTCCCACTGAGGTGCCTTGATACAGCACTCTGGGAACAGCCTATTTGTTCAGAAATTTCTTGTGTCTTACCCTCTTGCTTGAGGGTGTCAATGATGGCCTTCTGGACAGCAGTCAGGTCGGCAGTCTTACCCATGATTGCGGTTTTGAGTAATGAAACAGGCTGGGAGCCTCAGGAATCTTTTGCAGGTGTTTAGAGTTAATTAGTTTATTCAGATGATTAGGTTAATAGCTCGTTTAGAGACCCTTTTCATGAAATGCTAATTCTTTGAGAAGGACCTGTATTTGGCTCTTATATTTGCCTTTCTATCAGTTAAACCAGTCTGTCCATTCTCCTCTGACTTCTGCCATCAACAATACATTTTTGCCCAGAGAACTGCAGCTCACTGGATATTTTCTCCTTTTTTGACTGTTCTCTATAAACCGAGAGATGGTATTGTGGGAAAATCCCAGTAGATCAGCGCTTTCTGAAATATTCAAAACAACCTATCTGGCACCAACAAACATGCTATGTTCAAAATCAATTAAATTAGCTTTCTTCCAAATTCTGATATTTGGTTTGATCTTCAGCAGATTGTCTTGACCATATTTACATACCTAAATGCATTAACTTGCAGCAACGTGATTGGCTGATTAGATATTTGCATTAATGAGCATTTCAACAGGTGCACCTAATGAAGTGGCTAGTGAGTTAATAAGTTTATGTTAATTACATAAGTTAAAGGACAACTCAGGTGCAAAATGAACCTAGGGGTTAACAACATATTGGTACTGAGTTGACCATTCTCTGGGATATGTTTTCATGCTAATTGAATGTGGCCAGTTTTAGTGGGAACTGATAGTTACCTTATAATGCTAGTTGTGAGGGCATGGATGAAGTAAAAATAAATCACTATTTTATACCACAAATAAGGTTCATAATAGCACCAGACTTCCACGGTAGCATAATGAGGGTCCCTACATGCAAACCGAAGCATTGAGAATTTTGTAAGTGTACAGACAGTTTATTAAAACAATTTTTTTAAAGACAGTACCATTCGTGTATACAACCAGGCGCCATCTTCGGAAAACAGCATCGATCAGTCAAACCACAAACTCAAAAAAAGTGTTTTAGCATTTCCATCCCATTTCAGTTTGTTTCTGGTATGAACCTCTCTGATACTGCTCCAATACACCTTTAACCCATCTGATACGGCTCCAATACAACATTCACCCATTTGTTACTGCTCCAAAACAATATTTACCCATATGATACAGCTCCAATACAATATTAACCCCTGTCTGATATACTGCTCCAATACAACATTAATGCCTGTCTGGTACTGCTCCAATAAAACATTAACCCATCTGATACTGCTCCAATAAATATTAACCAGTGGTGTAGTCTAGTTTTTTGTAGTGAGTATATCGTGATTTTTCCTTCCCAGACTCATCACCACCCATCCCGTAGTGACACCCCATGAGCACCACACACTCACTAATGCATACAGTATGCAATAAATCTACATGTAATTGAGCACCACACACTCACTAATGCTTTTAGTATGCATCCAAATGTAATTAAGCACCACACACTCACTAATGCATACAGTATGCATCTACATGTAATTGAGCACCACACACTCACTAATGCATACAGTATGCATCTACATGTAATTGAGCACCACACACTCACTAATGCATACAGTATGCATCTACATGTAATTGAGCACCACACACTCACTAATGCATACAGTATGCATCTATATGTAATTGAGAGCTCAGCATCTTCTTGTCAATTTATTATAGGCAACACAAGACTTAAACATTCCTTATAGAAACAGAAACTCCACTCTATAGCATGTGTCCTACCTGGCTGATGTTTGATTCAGTAGAGGAACAAGGATTCTGATGGTCAATTGTTGGTTTCACACTCAATGTTCTAAACTATCCTAAAATACAAGCCAGCAATGAGCAAATTAATACTATGTTGATAAATTCAATTGCTATACAGTTTATAGCCTGATGTTCAATCATTCACAATTTTCCAGATTCCCTGATAATCTAGTTAGCATTAGGCATAATACAATATGCTGAAAAATGTGTGGTTAAGTATGACACAATAGCAATAATCTAACATAAAAGTCAGAAAACACTAATCTAATATATTCAAGATCAATAACATTACTAATAATAATGGGCCTATTCATGATATTTAGCTGAAACCTACAGTAACGAGTGGTTTGTTTGGCTTTAGCTAAAGGAAAGTTAACTGATTGTGTATTGTCTAGTTAACAAGGAGACTCTACCTGCGTGTGGCTGATTCATGGGATGGAGTTGGCTGAATCTGTGTAAAAGCAGTAATCTTGTTCCCAGACACTGCTCAATCCTCTCTCTCTCCCTCAGCTGCGGGTTGACCGGTTCATTCTTTTTAACAGTTTAACAACTGCTCTCATGAAGCCGTTCCAATGTGCGTTGCGCGTTTGAAGGTTCATGTTTAATTTGCGCATATCCTCACCATCTTACACACAGCTGAGCAGCTCTTAAAATGTGAGAAAAGTTTAGCAATGTCATAGACTAATTGATACAACAAATAGCTCTACTGAAATACATTTTGAAAAGGCAGGGACATGTATTGGGTCACTTAGTGCACCCTGGGTAACAGAGTTTAGCGCCTCCCAGGAAAAGGGTGGTTTAATAGTGATTAATGTTCATTCAAATCAAGAGCTAAATACCCATAGTGCATTAAGTGAAATGCGGAAGGCTATATGCCGTCCAAGACTCGGAACGGTTTATCATTGGAGATTGACAATGAAGTGTACCGGAAGATGTGCTGATATGGATTGGAACAAAGTCTCCTGGTGCGCTACATTGTAAAACGAATATCTCCCGTTACAACATAACTTTGAGTCGGCTACCAGCTACTGAATGGCCCATAACGATGCTGTTATGTATCCTTGCGCCTTTTTAAGTGGGTATACAGAATTAATTGAGCTATCCTAGTGGGTATACGGCGTATACCTGCGTATCACGTAGACTACACCACTGCTATTAACCCAACTGTTACTGCTCCAAAACAACATTAACCTGTTAGGGATCGCTCCCTAATTGTCAAATTCTCCCTAAAAAAACATACCCAAAGTTAAACTCTTGTTACACTGGACCTGAGGCAAGGACAAACATATGGTTGATATTTTTTTAAAGAAAATACTTTTTGGATATGTAAAATTCATTTCAAACAAGTATACACAGTGAATATGGCACAAAATGAAATAAAGAAAATGAATAATTATTTTCTGTTTTTATTTTTCTACATCCTCTTTGAAAGAACCCTACAAAGCTATATATTAAGATAGGATACTGGATCCAATTCAAATCATGTTGTTAAGGTGCTGGCCACATAAGTCTAACATTTTAGAGTGATTGAGTGAACAGCCAATGAGCTATAGCTTTGTTTGTGAAACTATATTTTTAGAAAAAATGCACCGTGATGACGTTTACATCCGGGTCCTGAGACGAACAACACATTTCTTTCCTGAATTATCTCTGGCAGTCTTCAGTTAAAATTGTTAATCTTGCACATTTTTAAGATCTCTGTTTCATAAGGATGACGTATAGGCCGAAATTGCTAAGCTTTTGGACACTTTTCACATCCGTCTTCTGTTCAGAAGTGCAGGTCAAATACACTACGTTTTTCATTTATTTATGAATACATTTAACAGTCCGGTAAGAAAACACTATTTTTACATTCAAAATGGATTTTAACTGGGAAAACAATGCTTTAAGTCATTACTGGGACCCTTTGATGACCAAAAAGAAGGATTTTATGACCGTAAGTAAAATATTTTGTACTAAAAGCTTAACTTAAGTGACGTGTGCTAACCTGTATTTCCTAAGTAAAATGTAATTGTTTTCAAGACGCGTACCTGACATTAAGTAGTCTAACATTGTGAGTTTTATAGCTACACTAAAACCGAGATATTTACTAGAATCCCAATATTCTAAGCTTTAAGAACATATAATACTTTTATATATATCCTAAAAAATGAGCGTCGTAGTTGTGTTTCTAGTTGGCATTTCGATTTCTTTTAGAAGAAAGAAAACACATTACTGTTTGCGATTGGTGCAGTTCAAACTCGCAGCCATAACGTTGTGAATTTTACAGCTACACTAAAACCCGAGATTTCTACTAGAACCCCAACATTCTAAGCTTTAAGGAGATATAAGACTTGTATATATAACCTAAAAAATTAGGGTGCTAGCCGTGTTTTCCTTTTGCCATTCAATTTAATTTTAGGTACAAAAACGGCTAGTTGAGTAAACAAGCTAACAGCTTTTGGTACTGGTTGTTTACGTCACATTATGATTAATAATTATCTCGTTTTCATAGCTATTTTAAAACCGAGATATTTGCTAGATCCCCAACATTCTATGCTTTAGACATGAGACATGTATTTATAAATTGAATATTGCATTTGTGAGCTTTGTTTTTATTCCTTAATGAATTTACTATGAAGTGAAAAAAAATAGGTTTTTTTTCAAGACGCATAGCTGACATTAAGTAGTCGTAACGTTGTGAATTTTATAGATACACTAAAACCGAGATATTTGCTAGAATCCCAAGATTCTAAGCTTTAAGGACATATAAGACATGTATATATAACCCAATACATGACGGTGTTAGCCTTGTTTCTAGTTTTACATTCCATTTAATTTGAGGCACATGTGTACAAGGCACGTAGCTTACATTATGAGGGGAAGTTATTATTTTTGTTATAACTACTGTAGAATGGGGACATTTGCTACATTCCTGAGTGTCTAAGCTTTCTGTAGATATATAACATGTATATATAACCTAGAAATAGGACTTGTGAACTGTGATTGTTTGGACTTGTGAACCAGTTTTTTTGGGGGTGGTGGGGGGCAAAAACCTACCGCAGGCGGTATGGTGCTCCCTAAGTAGTTAACCCCTGTCTGATACTGCTCCAATACAACATTAACCCCTTTCTGATACTGCTCCAATATAATATTAACCAATTTATTTTTACTTCATCCATGCCCTCACAACTAGCGCTATAAAGTAATTATCAGTTGGCACTAATACTGGGCACATTCGATTAGCATGAAAACATATCCCAGAGAACGGTCAACTTGGTACCAATGTACTATTAACCCCTTGGTTCATTTTGCGCCGGAGTTGTCCTTTAATGTTGTGTGTATACTGTAGATTTGTGTGAAATTGTACATTTTTTATGAACAATATGTCTTTTAGCATTTCCATCCCCTTTCATTTTGTTTCTAGTATGAACCTCTCTGATAATGTTCCAGTACAACATTATCCTGTCTGATACTGCTCCAATACAACATTAACCCATTTAAAACTGCTCCAATACAACATTAACCCATCTGATACTGCTCCAATACAACATTAACCCATCTGATACTGCTCCAAAACAACATTAACCCCTGTATGATACTGCTCCAAAACAACATTAACCCCTGTATGATACTGCTCCAAAACAACATGAATTCCTGTCTGATACTGATCCAATACAACATGAATCCCTGTCTGATACTGATACAATACAACATTAACCCATCTGATACTGCTCCAAAACAACATTAACCCCTGTCTGATACTGCTCCAATACAACATTATCCTGTCTGAAACTGCTCCAATACAATATTAACCCCTGTCTGATTCTGCTCCAATACAACATTATCCTGTCTGATACTGCTCCAATACATCATTATCCTGTCTGATACTGCTCCAATACAACATTATCCCATCTGATACTGCTCCAACAAAATTGTAAGTCAACTGATACTGCTCCAAAACAACATTAATCCCTATATGATACTGCTCCAAAATAACATTAACCCTGTCTGATACTGCTCCAAAACAACATTAACCCTGTCTGATAATGCTCCAATATAACATGAATCCGTGTCTGATACTGCTACAAAACAACATTAACCCCTGTCTAATACTGCTCCAGTACAACATTATCCCGTCTGATACAGCTCCAATACAACATTATCCATGTCTGATACTGTTCCAAAACAACATTAACCCCTATCTGATACTGCTCCAATACAACATTTCACCCCTTTCTGATACTGCTCCAATACAACATTAACCGCTGTCTGATACTTCTCCAATATAATATTAACCAATTTATTTTAACTTCATCCATGCCCTCACATCTAGCGCTATAAGGTAATTATCAGTTGGCACTAATACTGGGCACATTCAATTAGCATGAAAACATTTCCCAGAGAACGGTCAACTCTGTGCCAATGTGCTATTAACCCCTAGGTTCATTTTGCGCCGAAGTTGTATTTTAAGTTTGTGTGTATACTATAGATTTGTGTGAAATTGTACATTTTTTATGAACAATATGTCTTTTAGCATTTCCATCCTATTTAATTTTGTTTCTAGTATGAACCTCTCGGATACTGCTCCAATACATTAACACCTCCCTGATAACGTTCCGGTACAACATTATCCTGTCTGATACTGCTCCTGCTCTAATACAAAATTAACCCAACTGATACTGCTCCAAAACAACATTAACCCCTGTATGATACTGCTCCAATACAACATTAACCCATCTGATACTGATCCAATACAACATTAACCCATCTGATACTGCTCTAATACAAAATTAACCCAACTGATACTGCTCCAAAACAACATTAACCCCTGTATGACACTGCTCCACAACAACATGAATTCCTGTCTGATACTGATCCAGTACAACATGAATTCCTGTCTGATACTGATCCAGTACAACATGAATCCCTGTCTGATACTGATCCAATACAACATTAACCCATCTGATACTGCTCTAATACAATATTAACCCAACTGATACTGCTTCAAAACAACATTAACCCCTGTCTGATACTGCTCAAATACAACATTATCCTGTCTGAAACTGCTCAAATACAATATTAACCCGTCTGATTCTGCTCCAATACAAAATTATCCTGTCTGATACTGCTCCAATACGACATTATCCTGTCTGATACTGCTCCAATACAACATTATCCCATCTGATACTGCTCCAATACAACAGTAAGTCAACTGATTCTGCTCCAAAACAACATGAATCCCTATATGATACTGCTCCAAAATAACATTAACCCTGTCTGATACTGCTCCAATACAACATTATCCCATCTGATACTGCTCCAATACAACATTATCCTGTCTGATACTGCTCCAAAACAACAATAACCTCTATCTGACACTGTTCTCATACAACATTAACCCCTGTTTGATACTGCTCTTATACAACATTAACCCATCTGATACTGCTCCAATACAACATTTAACCCCTGTCTGATCCTGCTCCAATACAACATTATCCTGTCTGATACTGCTCCAATACAACATTATCCTGTCTGATACTGCTGCAATACAACATTAACCCCTGTCTGATACTGCTCCAACACAACATTATCCTGTCTGATACTGCTCCAATACAAAATTAACCTGTCTGATACTGCTTCAATACAAAATAAACCTGTTTGAAACTGCTCCAATATAATATCAACCTAGCTGATACTGCTACAAAACAACATTAACCCCTGTCTGATACTGTTCTACTACAACATTAACCTGTCTGATATTGCTCCAATACATTATTACCCCCAGTCTGATACTGCTCCAATACAACATTACCCCTGTTTTTAATTGCATTGTGTCAGGTCTGGGCTCGAAATAGAATCCAAATACAGAAAATGGTAACAACAATAATGATTTTTATTAACAATAATGGCAATGAATGGTTGTGTTAGAAATGAGGGATGTAGTGTGAGTAGGTAGAGATGCAGTCAGATGTCCAGGGGACATAGCCCGGTATCCAGGAGAGCGGGGTCAGGTATCCATGGGTCACACGCAGATATCCAGGGGAGCACGGTCAGGTATCCATGGGTCACACGCAGATATCCAGGGGAGCACGGTCAGGTATCCAGGGGTCACATGCAGATATCTTGGAGAGCACAGTCAGGTATCCAGGGGTCACATGCAGATATCTAGGAGAGCACAGTCAGGTATCCAGGGGTCACATGCAGATATCTAGGAGAGCACAGTCAGGAATCCAGGGATCACAGGCAGATATCCAGGAGAGCACCGTCAGGTATCCAGGAGTCACAGGCAGATATCCATGAAAGCATGGTCAGGTATCAAGGGGTCACAGGCATATATTCAGGGGTCACAGGCAGATATCCAGGAAGGAACAGGTAGCGGATTATGAAAGATCTGGATCACAGGAAAGATCTGGGGATAGGAACACAAATTAACATCAACAAAAAAAGCAAACTATAAGAGCATAATACTCAGACTAGCTATATAAAATTGGTTACACTTTATTTGGAGAGTGCAAAATTCCATCTGTAGGGGCTCTACAGATAGTTTGTTGATGATAGCTACGGTAAACACAGGTGAGTGAAATTGCTGTTCATTGCTAAATAAAGACTAATGCTTGTTGCTGGAAAAACTTGCTAGAAAATGTAATAATGGGCTTGGGAAATAACGCACTGTGTAGTACAATAATCCGGCAAGGACTGATCAGCCCAGGCGTGGCAGAGGAACAGGGAATCTGTGATGATAACGGGAGCTCAGGGATGGGTACCTTCAGGAGTGCAGGAGAATCAGTGACTGGTGCTCAGGAACGGGTGCCTTCATGTGAGATGGGAACTGGTGACAGGGACGGACAAACAAACACAGAACAGACCAGACACACACACAAGGGAACCAGAAAAGAGGGAAGGCAGACAAAAGGAGAGGGAGACAGCTCAGGGGGCGGATTCCTGACACTTTGCTAAATTATTGTACATTGTATTTTATGTGGCCTACCCCAACGCATTCTCATGGCAAGACGTGGGTATGTAATGGAAATTTTGCCGCATCATGTAGGCCAACCAAACTGTGAGTTTTTATATCTCCATTTTACCATAACACTTCCAAGAATTTACCAATCGTTTACAATTTAAACTAATTTGGGAACATTTAGTTCAGGGATAATATGCTAGGTTAGTGAGGTTAAGGTTAGGTTAAGTTGAGGTTAGGGTAAATGATGCATGCGATTTCCTGCCTCCGGAAATGACATATGTGGATGTGTATTGTTTTTTTTACGATTTTGTACATATTGCCATGAGAACAGCCTACCTGCCCAGGTCGTTACTGCAAATGAGAACTTGTTCTCAGTCAACTTACCGGGTTAAATAAATAAATATAAATATATATGACACTGTTCCAATACAACATCTGACTGTCCCAATCTTCAACATACTTTCCAATTTTCTCTCTCGCTGTCACTCACACACCCTAATTTTCACTTTCCTTTTTAAAATCTCTCTCCTCTTTTACCCTCTTCTTCCCTCTCTCTACAAGTTTCTTCCTTTCTCTCGAGGGGACTGTGGTCCGGTACGTGGCAGTTTGCCTGGAATTAATGAAGCGATAGCATGAGGTAGCAGCATGGAGGACATCTGGAGGAGGGGGGGCCCTTCAACTCAGAAAGAAAAGAGGAGCGAAGGGGAGGAGGGCAGGTTTCAAACAGCACCGCCAGCAAAGTAACAGCCCTGCGGAAGTGGATGGCCCAAAGAACAGAAATGGAGAGAGAGAGAAAAAGAGAGAGGGTGGAAAAAGGACTTACAAGATGAAGAGGAGGTAAGGGGAAATTGAATGATGAGGAGGGTGGGCTAAAGGCACATGTTAATGGTGGGGGAAAGGGGTTATTCAATGGAGGGGTCAGTAAATATGATGAGTGCATTACCTTGACTGAAACGGTGGAAAAATGGACCAAACAAGGGAGGGAGAGAAAGAGAGGCAAAAGGGTAACAGGAGCTTGGGAATGGCAGGTCCATGAAGGAGGGGTAAGAGTAGAGGGGACGAGGAGGTGAAAGGAAGAAAAGGGGGACAGGTTCTGATTCGCCCAGCGAAATCTGATTCCTTCATGCGGACAGCGAGAGCCAGGAGGAAGGAGAGGCAGAGGAGAGCTGAAGTAGATAGATGACTTCTGGGACAAAATGTGACTATGCTAGACTGACAGGGCCATTCAGAAATGGAGAGCCATAGTGGTGCGATGAGCTGAGAGAGCAAGCGAGGGAGGGAGCTGTATTCTTGTTTTCACTGCAGCAAAAGATCATTCACTTTTTTCCAGAATGGACACAAACTCGCAATGCAGCTCTACCAGTGTGTGTGTGTGTGTGTGTGTGTGTGTGTGTGTGTGTGTGTGTGTGTGTGTGTGTGTGTGTGTGACATCACTCTGTTCCTTCTGTGAATCACATTCTTGATCTCTGTTCAATAAAGGACATTTACAGTGGACCTGGATGCTCTCTGTATCTCTGCCACCCTGTCCTTCACTCATCTCCTTGTCTCGTTATTTGATCTCCATTTCTCGCCTCCTCCTCTTGAATCCTTTCCTTTATCCCAGACTGAAGATTGCCAAACCATGTCCTGGAATTCCTGCAAGTGATTTCCGCTCATTCTTCTCAGTTGTGAAGGAGACAGAGTTGAGGGAAGGAAGTCAACTTAACATTGATATGCAGCTCTCGATGTACAACAGTGCTGCATAGCCTGCAATATTACACACACACACACCTACAGTATGCATCCACTGACTCCGCAAATTAGATGAATAAGGTTTCTGCTCACATACTATTCCAGCACAATTTCGGGTGGACAGAGAATTTGTGTTGGCACGTGACGGTGCAGTTTAGCCACCGCAGATGCTGCACCAAAGGAGAAATGTAGCCACATGCTAAACTAATCCATTGTAATCAATAGCAGGCGCATGTAAGGGTTAATAGAGTATAATCCTGACTGGACTCAATCGACTACACAGCACATTAGCTCTGCACTGGGAACACAGGAGTATGGGAGGGCGAAAGAGTAAGGAAAAACTACAAGAGGCAAGGCAGTTAAGAGAGGTGCGATTGAGGGAGAGATTGAGAGACAGAAAGAATGCAAGTACAAGGTGCATTAATGGTCTGCAGTCTTCTCCCCATTTTGTGGAGCTCAGCAAATAATCATTGAGCCTCTAGCCACTCCCACAGACACAATCTCTGCCACTCTGCTCTCTTCTGTCTCCCATTGGATGAGCTCGAAGCTTGGAGAGAGCAAGGAAACAGAGAGAAGGAAGCAAAGGGAGGAAATAGTGTTGAAAACACTGTCATATTCTTGTCGCTCTATACTCTAATTGAAGAAAGTGTTTTAGTGAATTGAATGAAACTAAGAGGCAGGAAAACTGGGCAGGGAGGCGAGAGAGGGAGAGAGAGGACAAAGAGACAGGGGAACTCTTTGTTACGTAATACCACAGTAAAACGTTACTTCTTTCCCATTTTCCTACCATGTGTCCCATTTTTTCACCATTCCTCACCTGATCCACACCTACTAAAACCTGATGACAACACAAGGGTTCCCAAGATGTGGTCATTATACACTACAATCATTTTCTCACAGTCACCTGCTGCCACTAGATTGGGGGCAAAGTACGACCCGCCAGGCACTTTCATCTGGGATTATGAAAATGTATTAAATGTCATTATATTTAAAAAACTATTTTTGACTCAAATGACTTTCTCCATGCACTGTTGTCTTGATTTGCAGGTGTTGGCCTACAAGGAAACAAGGAAATGGTTTTGGAACACTTAGTTATAAACATTAATTTACTGTACACAAATAATTATCTTCACTATTCAGGAGTTTCATAACTATCCTGCGTGAAGGAACAAAGCTCTCTGTTGAAAGGAAGTGCTGTTTTCACTGTGCATGTTTCATTGACAGCATCTGAGAGGCAGGGCCATACACAGACATTTTGGGGGGCAGGGGCTCAAGTAAAAAGAAGGGCAGTCAAATTGATTTATTAAACAAAAATACAATGTTTACAGAGTAGGTCTCCTGTTTCATAGTGCATTTGTGTTTTCTATCTGGGAAATTCATCGATTAGGGCTAAATGTATTTATTTAATTGACTGATGTTCTTATTTGAACTGTAAATCAGGAAAAGTAACAAAAATTGTTGAATTTTACAGTATAAATGTAGGTTTCAAATAAAAAAAAGAGTAACATACCCTACACCATGCACCATTAACATGGCAGATTAATATACTATAAGTTAATAAACCAATGTTTCAAATAACTACAGTACAGCCTTCCATACTTGTGTTTAGTATTGACCATTCATTCCTCCTAATTTTCTTTTCCTCTCAATTCTGGATCACTGCTACATTGCTTTTCTCAGTCCTTGTCCCACTTCTGCACTAACTTCCGCTCTGACACGCTGGCAGTTTGTCACATTCACCACACACCATACATTTAGGCTTGTATACACCAATCAAGAGGTTATATGCTTTAAAATGATATACAATGTGTGTATCAACTCTTACAATTGAGCTCAGTAGAGGTAGGTAATGAAGATTGGGGCGGTAATGAAGATTGGGGCGGCAGTGGCTCAGTGGGTCAAGTTGGTTGTCCATTAATCAGAAGGTTGGTGGTTCAATCCCTGGGTCCGCCTGACCAATGAGCAAGACACCTAACCCCAGCTGCTCCTGACGAGCTGGCTGGCGCCTTGCATGGCTGACACCGCCGTCGGTGTATGAATGTGTGAATGAATGGGTGAGTGTGAGGCAATGTAAAGCGCTTTGGTGGCCATTGTTGGTCAGAAAAAGCGCTATATAAATGCAGTCCAAAATAGCTACCCAGATCAGCTGAGAAATGCCCACTGTTCGTTGTTCATTTTCAGCAATGAAGAGGTACACAACAATGATTTCTGCACGCTGCAAACTAATTTCTGCTGTGGATTACATAATGTATATTTCAGCCAGTGCCGGATTTGGACCGGGCAAATCAAGCCTGGGCCCAGGGGCCTCTTTACCCTTAGGGGCCTCTGGGCTAAAAGGCAAAATGTAGATAGGCCGATAGTGCTTGAATATGTGGACCCTTTAGCCCATCAAGTATCCCCATGACTGCACTTTCTACATCTCAAACCATACCCGGGCACTTCCACAACACATTCCAGGGCCCCTTAGCTACACCACAAACCATACCAGGCCAAGCCCACCGGCTCCATCGCAACTCTTACCAGGACTGTTTCACAAACCATAGTAAGGCCCCCCACTACAACATATACCGGGGTCCCTCCACAACTTTTACTGGGGCCCCTCTGTCCCACCACAACCAATACCAGGGCATTTAACTCTAACTGCCAGTGTTTGTTAGATAATGGATCTATTTCATATTCTTTATATTAATATTGACTATTATAGGGGGGTCCGCGTGGCATATTGGGCTCTTCGTTGCACGAAAGTCTACATCATGATAGTCACAGGCTCCAGCCTTACTCTGTGTTCTCTGACTTTCTCCAGGCCTCCTGCACGAGGCAGCTCAAATTGACATAGCGCTGCCTGGGATTTGGATTAAATAAATCATATTATCTATCCTGCCACGTCAGTCTCCAGTGACTCTTTGTGTCCAGATCGGGCGCCTGTGGGTTAAATCGCTGAAGAATAGTCGGTGAATTTAATCATCCCGTGCATGATCCAACTAAAGGCATCCGTGTTCAATGAGCAGTGTGAAAAGAATAAGCAGCTGAGTGACATGGGGTTGGATGAACCATTTGTGTGCCCTTCGCCATCCCACAGTTCTGTCCAAGGACTTGCAGAGCTGCCGACAAGGCAGGATTAGAGGGAATTGGAAGAAATATATCTTCCCAGATTTATATATTTTACAGTGGGTACAGAAAGTATTTTTAATAAATTTGCAAATATTTCTACATTTCTGTTTTTTTCTGTCAAGATGGGGTGCTGAATGTACATTAATGAGAAATAAAATGAACTTTTTTGATTCTATCAAATGGCTGCAATGACACAAAGAGTGAGAAATTTAAAGGGGTCTGAATACTTTCCGTACCCACGAGGCGGATGGGCTACAACAGCAGAAGACCCTACCGGGTACCACTCATCTCCACTACAAATAGGAAAAAGAGGCTACAATTTGCAAGAGCTCACCAAAATTTGACAGTTGAAGACTGGAAAAATGTTGCCTGGTCTGATGAGTCTAGATTTTTGTTGAGACATTCAGATGGTAGAGTCAGAATTTGGCGTAAACAGAATGAGAACATGGATCCATCATGCCTTGTTACCACTGTGCAGGCTGGTGGTGGTGGTGTAATGGTTTGGGGGATGTTTTATTGGCACACCTTAGGCCCCTTAGTGCCAATTGGGCATCGTTTAAATGCCACGGCCTACCTGAGCATTGTTTCTGACCATGTCCATCCCTTTATGGCCACCATGTACCCATCCTCTGACAGCTACTTCCAGCAGGATAATGCACCATGTCACAAAGCTTGAATCATTTCAAATTGGTTTCTTGAACATGACAATGAGCTCACTGTACTAAAATGGCCCCCACAGTCACCAGATCTCAACCCAAAAGATCATCTTTGGGATGTGGTGGAACGGGAGCTTCGTGCCCTGGATGTGCATCCCACAAATCTCCATCAACTGCAAGATGCTATCCTATCAATATGGGCCAACATTTCTAAAGAATGCTTTCAGCACCTTGTTGAATCAATGCCACGTAGAACTAAGGCAGTTCTGAAGGAGATAGGGGGTCAAACACAGTATTAGTATGGTGTTCCTAATAGTCCTTTAGGTGAGTGTATATATAAAATGTAATAGTATATCTTATATACAGTATATTTATGAAATATTTCCATTAATGCAAGCCAATAATATTCAATAATATGAATAGATTATTATTATTAGGGGTCCAAGCTCAAAAGGGCTGCTCAACATGGAACACAGACACTGATCACAAATCGTCTGTTGAGCACAAACACACTCTGGTCACCTTATGCTCTTTACATCTGATGTAGCAGAATTCAAATGCACCTTTAAAAGCAATTTTCCATGCCAATTCTATAACATTTACTACTTCTACTGTTGTACATTTTCCAGACCACTGCTCAGTTCATAGCGTTT
>JACXGM010016564.1:0-20359 GCA_016801145.1 Umbra pygmaea | reverse complement strand
ACAACACGTTCTATGTAAATGAAACATTCCTCAAATTATTCCAGTAACATTTATTTTAGTATAGTTTAAGTTATCAGTAAAATATAGACTACTAATTCAATTGTCAAATTGTCAGTAATGTGTTCATACGAGATGTTGTTACTGGTAGACGAACCGGGTATCCCTCGCTGACCATCCACTCTCCTCATCCCGTTGTCCCACTTCTTGACGTGGGTTTAACGGCTTCGAAAAATGATGTAATACACTTTTAATTTTTTTGGGTTTACAGTTCCTAATCTGATTTTGGTATGGGTTTTTCTTTATAGTTGCTGAGCAACAGTCACACCAGTGACCGTGTCTGTGTGTGTTTGTATGCGCATTTTAATTAAAAATACTTGATCATCAACAAGATTGTATGTCAATCTGTCATCCTTAATGAGCCAACAACTGATTCTCTATTGGCATTGGAAACCTACGCATAAAATCTTGCTCTATCTATGAGATACCTTAATTATCCACAAGGAATTTAAGCAGTGTCAATCTAAGTGCACTGCACATTCATATATAAAGGCTCCTTTGAAGAGGCTGCGTAAAGACATTAGTTCATAATGTACATTATCTGTGTGTTTGACGACGCGTAAGGCTATGCATGAGGCAAAGCAGCAGAAAGGGAATCCTCTGACAACCATGTGACCTGCGTTCAATTCCTAATAAATTAATGAAGATGAATCAGCAATGTGACGTGCTAATTTGGGCATATGTCAACTTTTGACTGAGAAATTCTAAGGTGTAGGCTCCTTCGCCAACTTTAAGAGAAGAATGTCAATGATTGGCGTTGCATAGAGCACTTATGGAATGGACACACTGTCACGATAGAGTAAAGGTTCAAATTATTAGAATAACACACAGAACATTTAATGGATGCAAGGTTTGAAAATACCATTTATTTTCCAAAAAAATAAAAATTCCATCATAACACGAATCAAAATAAAAGTCCATTCAATCATGGATGATGGCTAAAGTTAGCTCAGCAAGTTATTCCAAAAAGAAAATATAAATCAATCAAAAACATTTGCAATCAAAAGCTGCCTTGACTCAACCCCTGCAGCGTGCAGGGCAGCCCTCTGTGGAGGATGGAGGACCTCAACTTCTCCCTCTCCATCTTCCTCCTCATCCGCTTCCACCTCCTCCCCTCCGGAATAGTTGCGCCTCCTCGCACAGCCATGTTATGGAGTACGGCCGTTGCCACCGTAACTGCGCTAGAGTTGTGAGGCTTCATGCGCAGTCCTCCTGCCGAATTGTGCAGGCACCGAAAGCGCAGCTTCCAGATTCCAATTGCACACTCGACAACGTTGCGTGTGCGAACGTGTGCAACATTGTAGGCTCTTTCTGCCACGACCTCGATGAAGCTCCCTGTAGCAAAAAACCTTAGCGCTGCAAGCAGCTGGACTTCAGGGCTTAAAGCAAAATTCCGCCGCGTTAGTCTGGCAAGCGCAGGTCTGAGAAGGTCCAGCAGCTCCATAATGACTTGTCTTGGGAGGCGACATTTTTTTAATATAGCCACATCAGGCAAAATGTCAAAAGTTTGCGTCAATTTCCTAAATAGGCCTGTATCCATTGCGAACATATTTTATTATAGTTATAAAATGTCCATATAATCATTTTTGTAGTAGCGGCGACTAGCGGCTTGAGCTCAAACACCGCTAAGAGAGAGCTTACGAATGGTCCAGACCAACCTTACGAAAGTGTGACGTACAGAAGATATACTTAGCGTACGAACGTTTCGGGAACCGTGCCATAAGGTTAAGAGAGAGGTAAAGGAATAGGTTAAGAACTACTTAGCGATAAGAACGTTTTGGGGAACCGGGCCCTGATATTTAGATGGCTAGTTAGTTCACTATTAAACACAGTTGTGGCCATTTCCATGTCTGACATTTATAGAGACAAAACAAAAAATGCAACAAGTTTGCTGGCTATACTTCTATAAACGGCAACTAACTATTTTCATAAGACTGGTCATACATAAATCGATGTTGACAGCTAATGCTCTCAACTGTAATAAGCAAATGATTATGCCATCAGAGAAATAACAGGGCACAAGATCAAGTAAATATATTATGGTAGCACTTTACATTACAGCACAGTAAAACTACTAATAGTGGGGCAACAGTGTGATAATAAAGAGGTAATATATAGGTAATAACATGTAATTACCAAAGTAATACATCACAGTAATAAGATATACTATATATAATACTGGGGTAATAAGGTGATGAGGTGACAGATGTAAGAACATGCTATTACCAATGTATGAAAGGGTTCGATGATAAACCGATGTATATCTGGGTAATGGTAATACAGTTATATTAATATTGTAATAACATGATAATAATATGTTGATTTTTTTCACAGAATTATAGGCTACTATCAGCGTAATACCTTCCAAATTTGATAAAACTTATTGGAATATAAAATTGTTAATTACCACATTATAGTGCTGACATTTATCCACCCTTTATGTTCCAAATATTTCCCTTTTGTTCCAAAGTAATACTTTACAAATTATATTTAACCTCATGACTTCTTACTTTGAACCACGTCTGGTAGTTTCTGTATAAAGAAGGCAGTTTTGCATTTTGCAACACTGATTCATGGTTGTTACACAGAAACTACCTGGAAATGCTTCTAGTAGTCTCTACACCTCTGTTATTCTAATATTACCATGAAATGAAATAGAAACAGGTAGTTTTGCATTTTGCAGCAGTGATTCATGTTATTACACAGAAACTACCAGACGTGTTTCCATGTAAGAAGTCACAAGATTACACATGTAATTTGTAAAGTATTACCTTGAAACAAAAGGGAAATATTTAGAACATAAAGGGTGGATGAACTTGCCCACACAGTTAGTACAAATGTGATGTCATGACCATGGTATCCTGTCTCACATACAATGCCTTCCAGCAAAGTAGCATAAAAAATATTAAACACCTGGTTTTAATACTGAACAACGCATTCTCATGGCAAGATATGGGTACCCGTACATAATGGATGTATTGCCGCATATAGTTTTTTTTGCGTATTGAATCTCTGTTCTACTGGAACACTTCCAAGATAACACCAATTGTTTACAATTTAAAGTACTTGGGGAACGTTTCATTCAGGGATAATATGCTAGGTTAGTGGGGTTAAGGTTAGGGTACGGTTAAGGTAAACTTACTTTTTTTAAGTTTCGCAACTTACGTTTTCCTGCCTCCAGAAATGTCACATGTGGACCTATGTTTTTTTTAATGGTTTTGTATTTCCCTTCAGGTGTTCAGGGTCAGGACTGCAGCAGAGTGATTTACACTAACAGGAGAATCTGTGTCTTGAAGGGGTCATCAGTGGACATATCCTGTACTTATGATGGTTATAATGCTGTCACATCATCACTGTGGTTTAGTCTTAAACAGAGTGGTAGGTGGAGGGATACGTTGATCCCTGAGGACCTAACCACAGACCCAGTGTATGCAGGTCGTGTGGAGTATCCTGACCAGGAGAGTAGAAGATACAGAGGTCCCTTCACCCTGAGAATCACAGATGTGATAGAGGAGGACTCAGCTGAGTATCGCTTCACTTTTAAAACAGAAAACAATTTTACATGGGGTCAAAGTCTACCTGGAACAACTCTGACTGTCACAGGTAATACTGCACATATAAATTATGATACAAATGAATATCCTGGTGGATTACTCTAGAAAAAAATACAATATACTTTTGAATTACACTTTGTAACATGAACCCTTTAAAATATATTTAATTTTGCCTTAAACTAGCCTTGAAATCATACCAAATCCCTTAATATGATTTAATGAGTCCTTAATACAAAATGTACATCCCTTAATTGGTCCATTAATTTGACAGGTCAGATTTAGGCCCACTTCTTAAAAAAAAACATTAAACCACACCTTACCTATTCTCAAACACTTGGATGGTGATTGTGTGTTGTTGTTGGTTGAGGAAGGAAGACCAAACAGGAAGTGGAGTTCTTCAGACTTTCAAACTCCAACAGACAAATAGTAACTACAAAAGGCATTTCTTCCTGAATTGCTAAACGGACATATATTGGAGTTGCACAACGTATATATATATCACTGATACTACGCTCGTATCACGGCATAGAACACGGTTGTAATACAAAGAGTGTATGCCTACTCAACAATACACAGGATACTTTACTTATGACTCGTAACGTGGAGAAGACACATTTGATCTTTACACAGCAAACCAGGGAGCAGTCCAACATAAAACAGGATTAAACTGACAATGAACAGCAACCACCCTCTGAACACCTGGGGCCTCATGTATAAAAGATTGCACAGTTTACATACCAGAAGATGGCATACGCCCAAAAGAACCTCGGCACAGAAATATTCACATGTATAAAATCGGTCGTACACCAGGCACCTTTCCTTTATAAATCACAATCAATGAGATTGACCGCATGTGAACAGGCCACTGACCCCGCCTTGCCTCCTCCCATAAAGGAATATGCAGATGCAGGGCTCGCGGCTTAACTTGTTTTCCACAAATGCATAAATCTTGATTATAATCTTTTTCATCAGCCTTGTGTTTATACATTAACATTAGTAACCAGTGTTGTGTGCAAATTATTTTGAACTGGCCATCGTCCTGTAAATGTCCCAAAGTCGGTTATGAACCATCCCAGACATATTTATCATCCCCATGACGACAGGAAGCCTTGTAATTTCATGCCCTGGCCGGAGCAGCCATTGCGCAAGAAGTATAGCATCATCTTTTAAGTGTCCTGTTATAGGTTATATCTAATTTCCCACACCTTGTTCACTTAGTTACACATTATCCACAAGATCAATTGAGCATCACACATGAGTGATTTTGCCAACCTGTTACTGCGTTTCATACTTGGGAGGTGTATCAGTGCATCAAGCCTCCTGTGAGTTATGGATGAGCCAGAGTCATGCTCACAGAGACAATTGTGTTTTTTCAATGCCAATCTTGTACTTGCACAGCAAGTATATTTAATATGTGGTAAATAATCTGTGCTGCGTGCAATATGAACCATATACAGAGGGTGACACGCATTTCCTGAGTGATTTTGTAGTTTGTTTGACACCCTCAAGTTTCATAGAAGTTATTAAGTGTTGGCAGATTAAACATCTGTAATAGCATTTCCCATTTGGTTTTTGGCATTTTGATGTGAATCACCCACATCAATGATCAAACTTTTCTTAGTGGATGTAATTATGTTTTTTGAATAGTCAACGTCATAGACTTATGACAGTAATTGTAGTGGAAAACTTATTTTGCAATGCTGGGTGAGTTATAACACATTTCAGTTAGAATTTGTCATGTTACAGAGCCAGACAAGACTGTCTCACGTCTGCTCAAAAGATTCTCATATTAGGTAAATTTTTATACATCACACCGCGTACGCAAGATTTTTGTGCATATGCAATGTTTATACATGAGGCCCCTGGTCTTAAAAAGCCAATTAGACACTATTCAACTATACATAATGGGTAATCTAATCAATCAATCCCCAGACTTACTATCATTATACAGTGACACATTACAATAACACCCAGTGACCTGAGGGTGGTGCTATCCCATAAATAAACTGAAAAACAAGTAAACACAATGCAAACTTTGTACTTGAACAACTCAAAATAATGTTCAATTCATTCTGCAACAACATGCTACAGTCACAGCTATGTCGTTACACTTATTGTCAATAACTTATTGTCAGTGGGTAGATTAATATTTTCAGATGAAAAGTCTGTTTTTTTCATACTGTTATCATATTGGAAGACATTATTTCTCACCCAACTTAAACATCGTAGCCTACTCTATATACCTGTTTAATTTAGCTCTACAGGTGGATGTGAAGTCAAAGACACTGACCTGTAGCACCACCTGTCATCTGCCTGGTAACATCACCTACATCTGGTACAAGAATGGACAACATATAGATGAGAGCACCTCCCCCCAGTACAAAGACTCAGTCTACAGTAACTATGAAGACAGTTACTCCTGTGCTGTAAAAGGTCATGAGGATCTCCACTCTACTGTAGTGTGTGAGTGTTTATTTAATACTTCATGTTAACACTGAACAACCTCTGGTATGAAAATGAGATGGAAATAACAGTGGAATACCTGAGCAAAACAGTGCAAATACATATTGTGCAAATGAAAAAAGGACAATGTACAGATGAGTGCAGGCAACTGCACCATAGGGCATAACTAAGCACTGGGGCTAAGATGGGCAGAGGTAGTGTGCATGTATGGGGGGAGGGTCAGCAAGTACAGTGATCAGATAGAAGCTCTGACAGGGGTGATTTAAAAGCTGCTAGGGACATGGTGTTAATGAGTTTTAGAGATTTTTGTAGTTCAATCCAGTCAATAGCCGCTGTAAACTGGAAGGAGCTATGACCAAAAGAGGTATGGGATCTTGGGATGACCAGGGAGATCAGGCGTGACCAGGTATGGGATCTTGGCGTGACCGGGTGGATGAGGCAATATTGAAAAGGGAGTTTAGGTATAGAGGGGTTTTGCGTAGTCGCGTCTTGTACCTAAGGTGATCCCAGTGAGTCAGGTGTTGAGTGTGTAGTGAGAGCCAGCCTACTTGTGCGTATAGGTCACAGTGGTGGGTGCAGTGTAAAAAACTAACTCTGTAAAAAACAGTAAAAGTAGACAGTTTTATTACAGACTGAGTTTCTGTAATTTAACAGAAAGTCTGTATGTTATATTAACAGAAACTGTCTGTACATTTCAGCCCTAAATCACATGAAATATGTTCTGAGGGAACAACTTTGTAAAACCGAAATATGTGAAATATGAACGTATGAGAGGGTCAATTACGTTTATAGGGAACTTAATTGAACACTCGAAAAACAAATATGAACATATGAAGATCATGACGTAGCATGTAAATAGCCTAGTTTTTGGTGGATGGGCGTATAAATCTGCGACTTGCATACCAGTGTTCGCGAGTTCAAATCCAGACCGGCACTTTGTGTGTGTTTCGTTCTACATTGCTTGCGTCATGCAGACAAGCGATTATCGTTTTTTGTAATGTTAACCCTAACCTTAATTCTAACCTTAACTTCAGTAACGTCATATCTAACCTTAACCGTTAGTAACCTCATGTCTAACCTTAACCGTTAGTAACCTCATGCCTAACCTTAACCGTTAGTATCCTCCTACCTAACCTTAACTGTGAATGTTGCAATGTAATTTCGAACGCTATGGAATGTGTGGAATGTTCTGGCATAAATCTGCTAAACGAAATATACCGGAGCAACGTAATTGAAGTACAAATATAGCCTAATAACGAAACGTGCAGTCCAAACGTAAAAAAACCTAAATATGTTGGCATATAACGTAATTCAGGTTTTTAAAATAGTTCCCTGAGAATGTAATTTGGGAGAAATTCTGAGATGTACGGTTGGTAAATTTACAGCTTAAAAAAATGAAGGAGGTCCGTGTAGAAATAACTGACATTATAATGCAGTTGTTAATCACCTCTTGTTGTGTCACTGTGTTTCAGGTGTTCATGGTCAGGACTGCAACAGAGTGTCTTACACCAAGAGGAGAATCTGTGTGTTGAAGGGGTCATCAGTGGACATATCCTGTACTTATGCTGGTTATTATTATGTCACATCATCACTGTGGTTTAGTCCTAAACTGAGTGGTAGGTGGAGGGATAAATTGATTCCTGAGGACCTAACCACAGACCCAGGGTATGCAGGTCGTGTGGAGTATCCTGACCAGGAGAGTACAGGATACAGAGGTCCCTCCACCCTGAGAATAACAGATGTGAAAGAGGAGGACTCAGCTGAGTATCGCTTCACTTTTAAAACAAACTACAACTTTGAATGGGGTCAAAGTCTCCATGGAACAATTCTGACTGTCACAGGTAATACTTACATTTTATGATACAACTGTTGATCATAATGATTTGTCACAGCATGGCAGAGACTGTGGCCATCTTGTGGCAGAAAGAGACTCCTTATATTGTTTATGTTATGGATTATTGTATAAGTGTATATTTGATAATAATTACTGATGAGATAAATACATGTATCATAGAGTTTACTCAGGGCTGTAATGTCTGTGGTTCATTCATATTGCATCAGGTCTACAGGTGAAGATGACTCCCCCTACATGTAATGAGGGACAGAATGTGACACTGACCTGTAGCTCCATGTGTTCTCTTAATGACAACCCCACATACACCTGGTACAAGAAGAATGTAACCTCCTTAAAAGCATCAGGACAGAGTTACAGCATCACTAACATCACATCTGAGGACAGTGGAGAATATTACTGTGAGGCTGAGAATGAATATGGACATCTCAACTCTTCTAACCTGTGTGTGGATGTACATTGTGAGTGCACTTTACTGACTGCCCTTTAAATCAGACAACCACAGATATTAAGTTGAGGCTTTTCACCTGTAAAACTGTATTTTAAAACACTATTGTTACATTTTGTCCAACAGACAGCCCAAAAAACACCTCAATATCAATCAGTCTCTCTGGTGAAATAATGGAGGGCAGTTCAGTAACTCTTAACTGCAGCAGTGATGCCAACCCACCTGTGAACAAATACACCTGGTACAAGAAGAATGTAGCCTCACCAAAAGCATCAGGACAGAGTTACAACATCACTAACATCAGATCTGAGGACAGTGGAGAATATTACTGTGAGGCTGAGAATGTAATAACATTTGGGAAATCTCCAGCTCTGACAATCATTATCACAGGTAACGTTTCATACACAAAACATATACTCAATCATGTTTCAATATCATTTTAATCATTATACTTTGTCTTATTACACTTTATCCTCAGAGGTGATTCTAGCGTCTGACAGGGCCCTAGGCAGAAAATCAGATCTTTCCCCCATAAACCTTATGGTTCATTGTCATTACTTCTGAAACCCCAATTAAATAATGGTTGCAACAGAAGCTATGAGGGGATGGGAATTCAGGAATTCTTGATAGACGTTGCTGTCAATGCTGTGGATATTATTTGGTTGGCCCTCAGGGGCCACTAGATTCTTGAGGGCCCAGGTATTATTCCTGCCTTGCCTGTCCTTACGCTACACCTCTGGTTATTTTGTACATATACTTTATATGTTGTACGCATTACAAACAATAGTGTGCATTGCTAGGGAATAACTATTGAAGCCACTCTTTTAGTGCACTTATGATCACTTTTCTACCTATAAGTATACTTATGTGACCAGTTTTTGTCACTTAGGGTACATCATTTTCCCACTAGACACATGCTGAAGGGTAAAATATTTATACCTCAGTAAGTTACTTTCCTTTGAACAGTAGCTACAAAAAATACATGAAATGAAGTGGACAAAATATGCTATTTAGTCTATTCACAAGATCATTTGGAATTTTATTTTTTACTTTTGGTGTCAAATTTGCATATTTATGTGACGCTTGCCCCCTACTGAAGAGTTTCAGTCGATAGCTCCCATCCCACGACTCCATGTTCCATGTTGTGTTCCCTGGACTATTTAGTCATCCACTTTTTGCACCAATCGATTGCCTTCATTCACAGTCCACTAGCCACATGTAACCCTTATTATGAGGTAGTAATAATTTACATAGGTGTAGTAGTCTAAAGTAGTCTTAGAGTTTGGACCAGAATCAGAAAATGCTAAAGTGTTAAGAGCCTGAGAATTGAATGGCAATAAAAAGAATGCCACACCAGAATAACAATTTGTATCACCTGTATTAAATATACAAGGTACATACATACATATAAGAACACATTTATGTGAAAAATAATAAAGTGTGCACACAAACAAAACCCTTGTTTCCCCATTTCTTTGAGCTCAGTTTTTCCTTAGTTCCACTTGCCTTTAATGACAAGCGCTCAGTTTTTACCGTTGGGGCCCATTATTTCTTGTTTGTGTTAGTGTTTATCCTACCACCATGAAACTGAAGAAGATGATCCAGGCAATCTGTCTATAGTCAAAATCACAACACGTCTGGCTCGCAACCCAGCCACCCGGGCTGGGAATCTTTGCGTCTCTGGAAGAACGTCTGAGACGTCTGGATCTGTCTCACTCCATGGAAGGGATTTCTGCACAATGTTTCCAACTCTCTACCAAAACCTGACCACTTACTGCCTTTAACTCTGTAACAGCACGGACTCAGGCACAGCGCTCTTTTACACTCGAGTAGATAACACAACCTCCTCTGTTCAAGTGCAGGGGCCAAAAGAACGTGCAAATACATGAATTGGAGAAGTAACTGTAACAGAATCCAATGGCAGCTGATTGGTCAGCTCACTGTCTCACAAAGCTCACCCATTTGCTCACGCACAAGTCCAGCAGAAATAAGAAATATCAGTTAACCCCTTTGTGACTCGGTCAGACAGCTAAATAGTGTTTCTCATTATTAAGCCTGGCTACACACAGCTGTATCATATTCATTCATAAGTTCAGTAGGGGGCACTCCTACCTTTGTTCTAAAGCTCATTCCAAATGCCCCATTGCAGTGATGGGGACATCTGCCTTTCAGAACAGATGCTAAATGCGTGTCCTGACTCTGTGGTCACTATAGATCCCAGGGCACTTATCGTAACAATAGGGGTGTTAACCTTGGTGTCATGACCACATTTCCAATCTGGCCCTTACACCATCATGGTAACCTAATCATCCACAGCTTTCAGTTGGCCCCATATATCCCCTACTGCTCCCCAGGCCGGTGCTGCAAATGAGATTATATTCCAGTGAACTTGTCTGTTAAAAAACAGTCAAACAAAGTCATTTCTAAGTTTTTCATAATCTTATTGGAATATTGATGTTATGGAAGGCAAGAGTTGTTTTGTTCAGCTGCTTGGTTTTGGCGTTGTCATGGATTCCAACCATGAAAGAGGAGATCGATGAATTACAGAGTCCGTTTCATTTTTTTTGTTCGAACCTGGACAATTTAATTACCATTAGTGCATCATCATCCACCAATGGATTGTCTCTTTGACTATGGCAAAAACCCTGTGCAGTTTCAGATCTATATTTGTATGCCTTTGATTCATTTACACCAAACAAACACGCAAACCCACATCTCCAAAAACTACTTCCCAGAAGCGGACAAACATTTTAACTCCCTCCTTTTCTAATCATCTCACACCATTTTCACCTGTTTCCCTTCTCACATAATCCTCCAGTGTGGAAAGTGACAGGCAGAAACAAACATGTACATGACTTGTACCATACAATTATCTTCAGTAGAGTTGGGCACATATAGCATATTGTACAATGTCTGAATCGATGTATATTTAATAACATCTTGTTTTATTGCTGTAGGCCGATTAAACCAGTGTTACCAGATCTATGTGTAACTGTTTGTGACACGTTTCAACATGAGTGATGTGTGTTTCTGTAGTATTGAGAGGTATTTTGAGAAAAGCATGAGGGATATTTCTTCAAAGATTTTTGACGCTAGTGTCACGTCTCCCCTTAGCATGGGTAGAATGTAGAGACAGGAGCGTCGGAGTAGTAACAATGAAATAGTGTTTTATTCTCAAACACTGAACATAACAAAAATAATACTGCCACAAGGGGCTCACTAGAAAATCCGGACACATACAGGACCACGAAACATGGACATTGACGAACAGGGTACACATGACAACACAAGGGCTAAATACTACATACCTAATTACAAACTTTAGTCACCTGGGGCTAACACACTGACGTCACACTAAGCTCAACACAATACACGAAACAGACACAAGAGGGAGCCAAAACACAATGCACAGAAGAACAAGGGAGGAAACACAGGGCAAAAAACCCAAATCATAGTCCCACGTTGGTCCACCCTGGACCAGACGTTACAGAACCCCCTCCCTACGCCAACAACACCGGAGTGGGCAAGAAAAGCGGTCCGTGGCCGGGAGAGACCGAGGGCGGCCTGGGGTCAGGAGGGACAGAGGGTGGCCCAGGGTCAGGAGGGACAGAGGGCGGCCCGGGGTCAGGAGGGTCAGGTGGCAGCCAGGGAAAAGGCAGGTCAGGCGGCGGCCAGGGAAAAGGCAGGTCAGGCGGCGGCCAGGGGACAGGCAGTTCACGAGGCAGCCAGGGGACAGGCAGTTCACGAGGCGGCCAGGGGACAGGCAGTTCACGAGGCGACCAGGGGACAGGCAGTTCAAGAGACCAGGGGACAGGCAGTTCAAGAGACCAGGGGACAGGCAGTTCAAGAGACCAGGGGACAGGCAGTTCAAAAGACCCTGGCTCCAGCAGGGTGTCTGGGAGCCCTGACACGGGCAGGGCGCCTGTGAGCCCTGACACGGGCAGGGCGGCTGTGAGCCCTGACACGGGCAGGGCGGCTGTGAGCCCTGACACGGGCAGGGCGGCTGTGAGCCCTGACACGGGCAGGGCGGCTGTGAGCCCTGACATGGGCAGGGCAGCTGTCGGTCCGGACGGCGGCGTCAGCGACGGGGGTCCGGACGGCGGCATCAGCGACGGGGTTCCGGACGGCGGCATCAGTGACCGGCATCTCCTCCTCCTCCTCGCTCTCATAAATGGGGAGGTCGGCCATCTTAAGGAGTGGGGAACCTCTTATGAGGGCTGGCATCTCCTCCTCCTCCTCCTCACTCTCATAATCAGGAGAGTCAGCCATCTTGGGAAGGTCGGCCATCTTTTGGTGGAAGGCCCTGGAGGCATTTCCTGGGGCATTACCTGGAGCAGCAACTGGGGCAGCAACTGGGAGCCTAGGGGCATCTATAGGGGACTTATGACCAGGTACTTGAGGTCTCGCCTGAGAGCTAGTGGCATAGTCGGCCTGAAAGCCGGAGACAAAACTAGCCTGTGAGCTAGCTGGGCTACAAATCCTAGCCTGTATGCTAGTGGGAGAAATAGCCTGAGAGCTACGGGAATACCCGGCCTGAGAGCCGGAGGAAGTCCTAGCCTCTGTGCCAGGATAGCTAGCCATTATGGTAGTGGAACTAGTACTCAGACGGGGGGACCTAGGAAACGGACACCTGCCCTGATCCTAAGAGCTAGTGAAGCCACCTAAACTAGCCTGTGACTGGAGAGAGCTACTTGTGTAGGCTACGGGGGAGTAGGACATCCTACCGGGAGGAACAGAGGCCATCCGGGGCTGCTGTGGTGTTCGCGGTGGTGGGGTCCTCCGGATAGCCTTTCCTATCCACTCAGGGGGTATCTCCCACTCGTCTTCCTCGTAGTCCCGGTGGTCAGCCTCCTCCTTGCTGCCATCAAAGTCTTCCTCCTCAGGCCAGCTACGACGGAAATAGGCTACTCCCTCTGAGTTGTAACCTACATCCTCTGGGAAGCAGCCCATAGCCCATGCCTGCTCCATCCTCTGCAGGGTGATCCAGCGGAGATCTCTGCCGACATATCCAACGCTTGAAGGGAGAGGAAAGCTCTCCCTGGGGTTGCGGGAACTCCTTCGCTGTCTCATGTTTATACGGGTTCGTCAATCTGTCACGTCTCCCCTTAGCATGGGTAGAATGTAGAGACAGGAGCGTTGGAGTTGTAACAATGAAATAGCGTTTTGTTCTCAAACACTGAACATAACAAAAAAAATACTGCCACGAGGGGCTCACTAGATAATCCGGACACATACAGGACCACGTAACATGGACATTGACGAACAGGGTACACATGACAACACATGGGCTAAATACTACATACCTAATTACAAACTTAAGTCACCTGGGGCTAACACACTGACGTCACACTAAGCTCAACACAATACACGAAACAGACACAAGAGGGAGCCAAAACACAATGCACAAGGGAACAAGGGAGGAAACACAGGGCAAAAAAAACAAATCATAATCCCACTTCGGTCCACCCTGGACCAGACATTACAGCTAGAAGTCTGTTTTTTTTCTGAAGTGTTTATTTATAAATCAGTTTATTTATATGTAAATTCTGACCTTTCCTTTTCAAGAAAATGCTCTGTGAACCTGTCATACCAACTAGGCATCTTTTACAGTGACTTGACTAGTGTACTCTTAATGGCCAACAGAGCAAGGGTACATAAATGGACTTGGCCCCTAGTGTTACGGGTGTAGGACTTCAGCCACTTTAAACAGGAAAAGCTCCTTTGTACACTTGCAGATGTAGCTCCAATTGTTGCCACTAATGACAACAATTTGTAAAGCTGGAGCATTGCACTGTCCAACTCCATGTCTTTAAGTAACACCAAGTAATCCCACAGCTTTCCCACTGTTACCCTGCAAGTCCTGATCTGAATACAGGACTTGAAGTTCAGAACTCAGTCTCCCTGAATAAAAGTGATGGCCATAACATTTCAGGACACTTTGGAAGGCCTCTTCTGGAAACACTTGTAACATAAATTTCCTTGGATTGACTGATGCTAAGAAGAGCATATTTTCCAAATGTGAAAAACATTGAGGAATTTTCTTCAAGATGTTATAAAGGATGGTCATGTACAGATTTCTGTAGCTCTCTTGGGGATCCTACAATTGGGTCAGATGGCGCTTTCTCATGGGCTCATCTCGTGGGGCTGTGGTGAGATCTGCTTCTTTGGCATAAACAGCTTGTAAAGGCCCCACTGAAATCTTCTCTTTGACAAATGTAAGAAGAGACTCAATTATTTTCTTGCAGTAAAAAACATACATAGTCCTCTGCTGGACAATATCAAAGACCACATCCATCTCAGAGAAGATTTGTTCATATGGGTACAACATGAACATAAACAAAATCCTCCAGTTTCCTCACAAAGCCTTTGGCACAGGGTTCAAAATTAGCACCATTTACCAGCCAAATGCTAGTAAAAGATGCAGGTGGCTGGTAGATTTGCTTCACTCACCAGCCAAAATGATTAATTACAAGATGGTCTTTCTGCAAGGCCTTAGGCCTGTCACACCTCCAACGGTGCCTGTGGTGGACTATGCATGGCAGGGGCGTCCTCTTCCCTGAGGCAGGCCGAAACCTGACCACATACTGCACGGTTTTGCTGCAGGGTCTTCAGCTGGGGACCACCGCTCTTTGACGTTTCGCCCCTTACCCCAGAACGTCTCCTGGTGGCGGGGCAGTGAACAGGGATGTCTCCCTGACACCCCCTGCAGCAAAACCTAATTAGCTGTTACTCCCCCACCTTTCTCAGCATCCTCAGAGAGCTCTTTAGTGGATCTGCTAAGTATGGCTCCTCGTAGTCCCAGGTCTTTGAGCAGACGTGATGTTGATCTGCCCACAAAGCCTCTGGCTCCCACCTCCACTGGTACAGCCTTGCACTCCATCCACTTTCTCTGCACTCCACGACGAGGTCTGCATTCTTCGCCTTCTTTCTCTCGTAGACAGCTTCCAGTCCCTCCTCCCATGGCACTGTCAGCTCAACCAATATTGCTGACTTCACAGATGCAGACCACAGCATCACATCTGGTCTTAAGGTTGTGTTGCATATCTCCTGTGGGAACTGGAGCTGCCTTCCCAGGTCCACTTTCATCTTCCACTCCGCCCCTGGTGTTAATAGCTTTGCGGGTGGTCTCTTGCTGGCATGCCTTTCAGGTCCCCCCTGCCTGATGAATTGGATCCTGCATCGGCTCTCTGATGGACTCTGGTTGTCTGCCTTCTGCCAACTTTTCCCCAGCACCTCTGCCAGCTTCCTGAGCACTTGGTCATGCCGCCATCTGAGCCGACCCTGTGCCAGTGCTGTTTTGTAGCCCGACAGAACATGCTGGAGTGAGGCATTGATTGTCCCGCGGAGGTCGCAGGATTGCTCTGTTCCAAGCCATTGGTGAAGGTTTTTAGGGCTCGGGAGGGTGTCGTATGTTGCCCTAATAAGGAAACTTAGCCGAGCTTGCGGCAGTTTCCAGAAATCTTCCCAGCTGACTGCTCGGCTCTCGACACCCTCCCAAGTTGTCCAACGCCCCTGCTGCCCCTGCGTCACAGACCTCACTCTGATCTCTTCCTGCTCAATCCTGGTGACCTCTGCAACAACAAAGTCCTTCCTCTCCTTCCTGCTTGCCTTTGACCATGGGATGGGTGGCTTGCTCCTTTCAAAGCCTGCCCGCCCTGTCTGGACCATGCCCACAACTTATTAATGTTGCAGTCTTCCTACCACCTTCTGCTCCTCCTCCTTGGCCCTCCATTTCCTTCCAGTCTCAACTCTGGCATTTGTATCAGCCACTGCTCTGTCAGAGGAGTCCCTTGATTCCATCACCAGCCTTGCCTTCTCATGCTTGTAGCCCAGGGTGATGGATTTCAGGGGTAGCTGGAGTGAGTTCCATCCATACAGGCCAGTAGCTGAGAAGCATTGTGGTAAGTCGAGCCATTTGTGGAAGAAGGAGTTGGCTTTTGCCTCCATCCGGCTTATGGCTGATGAGGTGACTTCGCACAGCTTCAGAGGCCACATAACCCTTGGGTACAGGGTGAAGTGATAACACCACACCTGGTATTTTCCAGGTAGCTGGCTTGCATTGATCTTGGACAGGCCTTCTGACAGCTGCCGTAGGATGATTTTCCCCATGTCCGTGTCTGAGAGACCAGATGTATAAAGTCTTCCCAGGCTTCGGATGGGCTGATCCACAATGCGGGGGATTTCTTCCCCGCTGATGGTGAAGGTGACTCTGTCATTTCTCTCCCCCTTTTGCAATGAGAGGCTCCTTGACTTCTGTGGCTTGAACTTCATCCTGGCCCAGGTGATCAGCTCATCCAGCCTTTTAAGCAGCCTGGATGTGCTTGGGGCGGTTCGCAGCAGGCAAGTGATGTCATCCATATAGCTCCATATTGGGGGGATCCTCTGGCCTGCAGGAAGCCGAACCCCGCCCACCACCTGTCTTGCTCCGATCAGGATGACCTCAAACGCTGCCACAAAGAGGATGGGGGAAATGGAGCATCCCATGGCGATCCCTACTTCCAGTTGTTGCAAGCCGGTTGTGACTTTCTTTAGTACAAAGCACATGTGCATCTCCTGAAAGTAGTTCATGATCATGGTCCTGATGTTTTCTGGGATGTAGAAGAATTCCAAAGCGTAGGCTATGAGAAGGTGTGACACTGAACCATAGGCATTAGCTAAATCTAGCCATTTGACGTGCAGATCTTTCTTCTCCCTCTTAGTGGTCTGGATCTGTTCCCAAATCATGGAAGCATGCTCTATGTAGCCAGGGAAACCTGGAATCCCGGCTTTCTGGCAGCTGGTGTCGATGTAGGTGTTTTCTGTGAGGTAGGTGGTCATTCTTCTTGCCATTATGGAGAAAAAGATTTTCCCCTCCACATTCAGTAGAGCTATGCTCCTGAACTGCTTGAGGGTCTTGGCGTTCTGTTGTTTGGGAATAGGGATGGCCCTCTGCCACTCAGATGGTATGGTTTGCTTTGTCCAGGTGGTTCTCATTAGTGTCCACAGCAGCTTCAGCACTCCAGGCAGTTTTTATACAGCTTGTACGGTGTTCCGTTCGGGCCTGGTGCTGAAGCAGATCTTGCCCGCTGAATCACCTGCCTAACCTCCCTGAGCTTGGGTGGTAATAAGTCAAACAGGGCTGATGGTTCTGAGGGTCTGGGCACATACCCTGGCGAGCCTAGGGGGTGTTCCTCGCTGGGTCACTGTACTGAGTGTGGATGTGCTCCTGAAGTTCTTCTTTGGAGATATCCAGGGTTCCACTTGTCTTCTCCCCAAGAAGCACACGAGCATGCCGGAATAGGGTCCTGAAGAAACTTGATCTTTCCTTCTCTTTCCTTTTTCTCCATCTTCTAATGTGTTCTGCTCTCCGGAGATTAGCAAGTCGTCTTCTGATCTCATTCCAGAGAGCTTTCAGGCCCTCCTTCTCAGACTCCTCGGCCTTCCTCCAACGCTTGTGGAGCTGTCTTCTGCTTGCCACCAGGTCATCAATCTCTTTCTCCCTCCTGCCCTCTGATCTTATTGCAGCTTCTCTGACGGTCTCCTCACCATACCTGTTGCTGCATTCTTCATACAGGATTTCCCCGAACAGGTTTAGTTTGGCTACCACTGACCACTGAGTTTTGTTGGCCTTTGGCCACTTGATCTTGTTTCTTCGGAGATGATTCTTCAGGTTTCTGGCTCTTTGGCTCGACTCCCTTCTTGGGTCGCTTGTGGGTGCTATTGGGTTTACTTCTTGGGGTTCATCAACATCTCTTTCTTCCTCCTCCTTCTCCTGCTCTGACTTTGCAACATTGGGCCCGTTGGCACTGTGGTTGTCAACCCAGCCTTGGATCCCATTTGTCTGACCTGCCCTTACTCGGGCAGTGCAAGGTTGCATCAGGCTACCTCCTCCACACTTCTTCTTTCCCATATGGATGAAGTCCCCTCAAAGTTGTTGTTTTTTCCCCAGCCACACCCACACTTCCTTAGAATCTTCTCTTTTGCCGATATCCTTGCAATTGTAACCGTGTAGTCCATCCTTGTTGGCCCTTCTTTCATCTCGCTTCTCGGAGGGCCTTCGGTTTGTTTTCTCTGATTATTTTCCGTAGTAAGTTTTGGGTGTCTTCCTCTTGGAAAACTAGAGGGTAGGGTTACCAACCCACCTCTCCCGATGCAGTCTATCCTGCTACCACCAGTCTCTACTGGTTGTCCTCCAGTCTTTCCTGGACTCCAACTGCAAAAAACCAATAGTACTCCATTGAGTGGCTGGTAAAATCTGAACATTCAGTAGCCATTTGACTGGTTGATGAAAAAGTAAATTTTTAACCCTGCTTTGGCACAATCCAGTGTATCAACATCCATTGTTGTATCTGCAATGCTGTTATCAAATGTTTGCAGGAGGCCATCATAATTGTTTACCACAGTGCTCACTTCCCATAATGTGAAATTCCATCGAGTAGGAGCATTTCTGGGCAACATTGAACAGCCTGGAGACTCCAGAAAAGATTTCCTCTTTGTGGATTTTGAAAAAAAATGTGGCAAACCCAGAGAGTGATACAAAAACATTGCATTGGGGGCTATTGCTTTCACATTGGCCTGCCGACCATTGAGAGCTGAAGCAATGAAAGCAGCCACATCATAGGTTTGTGCCACAAGCTTATCCTTACAATTATAGCCCTACATGTTCTAATTTAATACATCAAAAATAGACCGAGCATCTCACCCCACAGAAAATAGAAATATGAAATGTAAAGTTTTACATTTAACTTTTATCTCTGAGTGCTTCTTACCTGAATTCACACTTCTTTTGCCTGGCCCAGGACATACACTGTTTTCACCGCTTTGAGGCTGTGGTTGGTATAGACCCTCCCCGATTGGCTTTCAGGTACACTGCTCGCCAGTTGTTGAACTTGAATGGACATTTAGATACGGGAAATTATATACAATCTCTCTGTAGTCACTTGGAATATTGCGACCTAATTGTTACATTCATCACTCTTCAAGGCGTAGTTTTGTATGCTCACCATCTAAACCTGTCGCTTATCAGAGATTTCTGCGCAAACCCCATAGATTGCTGTTTAGACCTATAGGGGTTAATTTCATGAATATATCAGCACCCAGCCGTGAGGAGGTTGCATCCGATTCATCTACTCTCCCGCGTCTGCTGAAATCAGCATTGTTTAACGCACGCTCTGTCAACAACAAAGCTGTTATTTTATCTGATATTTATACTGCAGTGGCTACAATCTACAGGCTAAGACAAAAAATACTTGATCTGAATGTTGTCTTTTCTCTGCCTCAGATTTGAAAGAATTCTTCTCCTGGGGGATATCAACATTCATAGGGATATAAAAGAATCTGCAATAACAAAATCATTTGTGTCCATATTAGAGTGCTTTGAATTAGACCAACTTGTGGACTGCCCTACACATGACAAAGGCCACACTTTAGACCTTGTGATTTCCAATGATTAATTTGTGTCTCATTTGTCAACCCTGATTTGGGTCTGTCTGATCACCGGGCTGTCTTTTTTAGTATGGAATTACCTTTCATGAACACTACTGCTTCTCGTATCATTCATTAATATGTAATTACCTGTCATGAACACTACTGCTTCTCGTATCATTAATTAATATGTAATTACCTGTCATGAACACTACTGCTTCTAGTATCATTATTTAATATGAAATTACCTGTCATGAGCACTACTGCTTCTCGTATCAATAATTATATGTAATTACCTGTCATGAGCACTACTGCTTCTCCTATCATTAATTAACATGTAATTACCTTTCATGAACACTACTGCTTCTCCTATCATTAATTAATATGTAATTACCTGTCATGAGCACTACTGCTTCTCCTATCAATAATTAATATGTAATTACCTGTCATGAGCACTACTGCTTCTCCTATCATTAATTAACATGTAATTACCTGTCATGAACACTACTGCTTCTCCTATCAATAATTAATATGTAATTACCTGTCATGAACACTACTGCTTCTCCTATCATTAATTAACAT
>JACXGM010016563.1:0-20360 GCA_016801145.1 Umbra pygmaea | reverse complement strand
GGAGTGGATGAACCAATGCGGCCAAGCCATCAGTGCCCGTCCAGACTTGGTTAGCCAGTTCTTCACATGGAGGGCCGGTTATGGGTCACTCCAGACAGAGGCTGAGATCTTTCTTGTGAAGCGGCTGCTCACCCGATCCCCTCAGCTAATGCCCTGTTTGGAAGCCATTGGGGCCTCTCGATGTCCTGGCAGGACCCTACTCGCCCAAGTTCCCGGGTCACCAGAGGTCGCAGTTTCCGCTCCAAGGCCACAAGAGGCCGGTGTTTCCGCTCCACGGCCACAGGAGGCTGCAGTTCCCTCTCCTCGGCCACAAGAGGCCGGTGTTTCCGCTCCACGGCCAGCTAAGATAGCCCAAGTTCCCAGACCAGAAGAGGTCGCTCTAGCTCCCAGACCAGAAGAGGTCGCTCTAGCTCCCAGACAAGAAGAGGTCACCCAAGTTTCCAGACCAGAAGAGGTTACCCAAGTTTCCAGACCAGAAGAGGTCACCCAAGTTTCCAGACCAGAAGAGGTCACCCAAGTTTCCAGACCAGAAGAGATCTCCACCCTGTCCAGACCACCAGAGGTCTCCACCCTGTCCTGACCACCAGAGGTCTCCACCACGCCCAGACCACCAGAGGTCTCCACCACACCCAGACCACCAGAGGTCTCCACCACGCCCAGACCACCAGAGGTCTCCACCACGCCTCAGCCACCAGAGGCCGCTCACACTCAAGCCTCCTGGCCACCAGAGGCCGCTCACGCTCAAGCCTCCCGGCCACCAGAGGCTGCTGTTTCTGCTCAAGCCTCCCGGCCACCAGAGGCCGCTGTTTCTGCTCAAGCCTCCCGGCCACCAGAGACCGCTGTTTCTGCTCAAGCCTCCCAGCCATCAGAGGCCGCTGTTTCCGCTCAAGGCTCCCTGCACCCAGAGGCCGCTGTTTCCGCTCAAGGCTCCCTGCACCCACAGGCCGCTGTTTCCGCTCAAGGCTCCCTACACCCAGAGGTCTCTACACCACCATCAGTTGAGCCTTGCCTTGTACCCGAACCTGAGCCTTGCCTTGTCCCCGAACCTGAGCCTTGCCTTGTCTCCGAACCTGAGCCTTGCCTTGTCTCCGAACCTGAGCCTTGCCTTGTCTCCGAACCTGAGCCTTGCTTTGTCTCTGAACCTGAGCCTTGCCTTGTCTCCGAACCTGAGCCTTGCCTTGTCTCCGAACCTGAGCCTTGCCTTGTCTCCGAACCTGAGCCAGTCTTGAATCTGGCCTCTGTTTAGCCCAATCTGGGGGACCTTTGGCCCGCCATTTTGGTGGGTTTGTCTGCATGGATGTAGTCTACCTGGAACAGTAGTCAGGCGTGTATGGTCATTTGCCCCCGGAAATGTACCAGGGGCGGATGGAAGGCTCCCAGAAACGGTCCGGAGAACAGTGTTGATCAGTCTTGGATAAAATACCGGTGAGAGATGTAATAGATTCTGGGGGCCCAAACAGGAAGTGAATGTCACACAGCAATGGTTCAAATATTTCTGTCATTGGGACACCCTGGAGGATCTCTGTGCAACATTTTAGCCTCTTGGGATGAGTGGTTCCTGGGTTAGGGCCTGATATACCCCATAATAAGCCTGCTCAATGTAAAGGTCTCCCCCCGGTGAAGCTTTTGGTCAATAAGTCAGCAACGCAAGGTCTCACAGATATGGTTCAAGTATCTCTAGACTCAGTGGAGTGTCTAGAACATCCACGTGAAGTTTGATGGTCGTGGGATGAGAACTTCCTGTTTTCATACCCAGAAATCTATTACAGTGTGTCTGAAAGCACTAATTTCCGATCAAGTTTTTGCTTAATAACCCAGGAATGCAATGTGCCATGGTGATGGTTCAAGTGAATAACTCCTCAGGGCATGCTGGAGAACAAGCCTGTCAACTTTGATGGTCCTGGGATGAATGGTTGTAGTTTAATTGCCCGAGGAAGAATGTGTCAGGCCTTTATATTAGGTATGCCTGACAATCATGGTATGTTTCAGTTAATAACCCAAGAACTGAAGGTCCGATCAGAATGGTTCAGGTATATATCCGTTCAGGACACCCTGGAAAACATGCCGATAAAATTCCATGGAGGTAGGACCAGGGGTTGGGGAGCTATTAAGCTTCAAAGCCGAAAAGGGGCTAAAAATGGCTTAAACTGTTAATAAATCAGTGGGGCAGTGTCTGGATGGTTCAACCAAGGTTTCATTCTGTAGATCTTATCCCGAAGAAGATGCACCTCAATGGGTTCAGGGCTGTGATTCTTCCCCTTGGAGCTATTGTACTTATAATATGGATCTTTGGATACCTCCAGGATGAGGTGAGCCATGTTTCCCCGGTTAATAACCCAAGAACCGTATGTGCCTCTGGCATGGTTCAGGTATTTATCTGTTCAGAACATCCTGGAGAAGGTGCCTATAAGGTGTCATGGAGGTAGGTCTAACGGTTGGGGAGTTATCAATGGTCAAAGCCGAAAAAGGTGCTAAAAAACGGCCTTAACAGTGAATAAATCAGTGGGGCAGTGTCTGGATGGTTCAACCAAGGTGTCATTCTGTAGACCTCATACCCAGGAAGATGCACCTCAATGGGTTAAGGGCTGTGAATCTGCCCCTTGGAGCTATTGGACTTAGAATATGGATCTTTGGACACCTCCAGGATGAAGGGAGTCATGTTTCTCCGGTTAATAACCCGAGAAGCGTATGTGCCACCGGCATGGTTCAAGTATCTCTCTGTTCAGCATACCCTGGTGAAGGTGCCTATAAAGTGTCATGGAGGTAGGACCAAAGGAGGGGGAGCTATTAAGCATCAAACCCGAAAAGGTGCTCAAAAATTGCCTAAACAGTGAATAAATCAGTGGGGCAGTGTCTGGATGGTTCAACCAAGGTGTCATTCTGTAGACCTCATACCCAGGAAGATGCACCTCAATGGTTTCAGGGCTGTGATTCTGCCCCTTGGAGCTATTGGACTTAGAATATGGATCTTTGGACACCTCCAGGAGTAGGGGAGCCATGATTCTCCGGTTAATAACCCGAGAACCATATGTGCCTCCGGCATTATTCAGGTATCTATCTGTTCAGTACATCCTGGAGAAGGTGCCTATAAAGTGTCATGGAGGTAGTTATTAAGTGTCAAAAGCCGAAAAAGGGCTCAAAAACGGGGTAAACTATTAATAAATCAGTGGCCCTTGGTTCAATCCAGACTTCCAAGGTACCGACACGTCCAAAGTGATCCCCATAACATGTCTGTAAAGTTTCATGGAGGTAGGACCAGGGGTTCAGGAGCTATTAAGCGTGAAAGCCGAAAAAGGGCTCAAAAACGGGGTAAACTATTAATAAATCAGTGGCCCTTGGTCTGGTCCAGACATCCAGGGTACCGATACGTCCGTAATGATGACCAGAACATGCCCCTAAAATGGCTTGATGATTGGACTTACCACCCTGGAGGAGCCAGGAGAAAAGAGACATGGCTGGAGCTTTCGGTACACTAACTCAGCCAAGCCCAATCCATGGGAGACAACCAAGGTACCTACACGTCCGGGATGATGCCCAGAACAAGTCTCTAAAACGTCTTGGTGATCGGATGTTCGCCCCCTGAGCTATTCATGGAAGTATGGTTTTCTTAGGTTACCAGGGGCACAAAGTGGTACCCGTCATTAATCGTTAATAACCCGATAACCGTATGTCCGATCGGGACGGTTCAGGTATCTATCGGTTCAGAACATCCTGGAGAAGATGGATGTTAAGTTCCACGGAGTTAGGACCAAGGCTAGGGGAGTTATTAAGCGTGAAAGCTGAAAAAGTGCTCAAAAACGGGTTAAAACGTGAATACATTAGTGGCCCTCAGTCCAAGTCAGACTCCCTTATATGGAGGTGTTTGGAACACCCTGGAGAACATGGAGGTAAAGTTCCATGGAGGTAGGCCCAAGGGTTGGGGAGTTATTAAACGTGGAAGCCGAAAAAGTGCTCAAAATCGGGTTAAAACATGAATAACTGGGTGGCCCTTGGTCGGATCCAGACATCCAGGGTACCGACACATCCGTAATAATGCCCAGGACATGCCCCTAAAACGGCTTGATGATTGGCCTTACTAACCTGGAAGAGCGAAGGGAAGAGTAACACAGCTTGACCGTTGGGTAGCTTAACTCAGCCCAGACAGTGCCCCGAAACGGATTGTTGACTGTAAGTTCGCCCCCTGAGTTCCTGGAAGTCTGAAATTTTAGGTTACCAGTTCCCCAAAAAAGTTAGGGTTACCAGCTCCCCGAAAAATAAATGTTTTTGTAAAATCTATAAAAAATCGATAAAGCCTAAAATATATAGAAAAATTCACAAAAATATGGGTCACAACTTCCAATAGATAAACCAGTAAAAATCTAAAATAAATATTTTTTCACTTTTGTCTTTTTATATAAAAAAACCCTAATCATTAAAAAAATCATTTTTCTTTATGTATGCGTAGGTAACGACGATATCTTACATTTAAAAAAAAAAGATTAACAATCTAATGTGTAGAATTTGAGTTATTTAAGATATAAAATTATTTTAAAAAATAGCGCTCGGGGCTGTGGCCGAAAATTTCTCTATGGGATTTTTAAACAAGCACCCCGAGAAGAGCAGTGGACCATGGGTGCGAATTCAAAAACCTGACTTTTAGTTCGGGGACTTCCAGGAAAATGTGATAGGGACCTCCGCCCAAAGGTACCCGCCCACTTTGCCTTAAGAATGGATACATTTTGGAGCTAATTTAAGGCGAGACACTACAGGTGAATATGGTATAAATTTCAAATAACAGATATCACCATGAAACTTCCTCAGTTGATTACTTACACAAGTATATAAAAAAAATGTATTACAAGTTTTTGAAATATGTATGTTAATTTATACAAATTAGGCGTTCTCTCATTAAATATGCACAATTTTGCCTATATTTCCGGTAGACAGATCTGAACGTATGATAAAGCCAGGTGCAAAATTATTTTTTCAATTTCTTTACACACAAGATGAAAAAAGAATTACAGAGGGATTTCAAGATATCTGCTTTCATTACCTAGAAAATCAAAATAAACTGTCCATAGCCTTAAAATATCGATTTTTGCCAAATTTTTTTGATTAAAATGTCACATAAATCAGGCCAAGAATGATTTATCAACAAATCCCTCTGTAAATATCTTCAGAAAACTGCTAAGTGTATAACTGGAAAGTTTGGTGTATATAGGTGCTACATAGCCTGAGATATGTCTACCGGAAAATTACAAAAAACTAATTTTGAGAAAACGGCATTTAAAGATTTAAATAGTGAAATGTAATACGTATCATGCAAAACGTTGCCAACAAAACCCACGCTAGACAGTTGTATGGACACAGAACAGGACAACAGTAGATGTCATAGCTTTCTAAAGTCTAATTGTCCAATCCAGCACTATATTTAGGTCCCTCTGACATATCTTGCTGTTGCCTTTTCACTTGTCTGTGCTCACAAGTTTTCATTTCTTTTCACATAGTGGCAAAAACACAATTTATTTTGGATAGGACCAGGGATTAGACTATCGGTCATATGAGCCAATTGGACAAGCAAAACCATAAATGACTATGAAGAATATTCAGAATAATAGCCTAAATGTGTTAATAATTATACTCCTATAATGTTATACTATTACAACAGATCCATAATTGTGTAGGCTATACATGCATGTGTGTAGGCGTGTCAACCTGACTACAAGAGCGTGGACTCCACTGCACTAAAGCTTGCACTGCAAATTATTTGGATCTTAGCAAGATTTTAAAAAAATGTATCTAACACTTAAATCTATCTTGTTTTAACAGTGATTTTTTATTTTAAGTGTTGAACTTTATAATTTTATTTCTATAATCAACAAACTTAATTCAAGAAATCTTGTCAAGGGAAATTATCTTGCTGCATGGACAGATAATTTCACTTGTTTTGACTACCTTTTCCCTGAGATTTAGTGGTTTTATCTTGTTTTTAGATGCTCATTTCAGGCTCCAGTGATGATGCCTACTGTTAATGTGAGTGTGTGGTTGTGTGTATAGGTATGCATGATGTCATGTGAGCATGCATGATGTCCTTTCTTCCTCTCTCTCTCTCTAATTGAAAATATGTTTCTTCAATGTCCATAAATTGATAAGGCTGCATTCTTTCCTTTGTTTTTGAAAACTGCAAAAGTAAAACTTACCAATATAACACAATAAATTAGATTACATTTTATCACGAATCCAACCCTGTTCCATTTATGAAAATCTGTTCACTGTTACAACAACAGTATGATCAAATGTAACAGGTCATTAGACCTCCAAAATCCACCTCCCTTTACTCTAGAAGCAGACTGCCACAAAACTCATGGTTCTATGGATCAATATTTATAAATAGACCTGATGCATCACTATTAGAGTACAACAGATAATGTATGACTTCATTCAGACGTGTGACATTCATAATCATCCACTGCTTTGTCGCACAGTCAGTGGTATTGTCATTAAACCCCCCTGGTTTCACAACGAGTGCTTACGGTCTAATATGCTGCTTCCGGATGGTTTTTCAGCTAATCCATTAGATTGTTTTCCCTCGTCAAATCTTGCAAAGAGCAATTGCTACATTATTTTTCTTGAAAGTTGCGGGTTTAAAGACATTTTCGAAGGTCCTGCGGAAAGCTAAACATGGAAGTTTCTGACTACACCACGTGATGCGTCTGAGCGAATCACGTTAGCAGAAATCAGAGGTAGCCAATGAGATTTCATCATTAGCATTAAGTCCCCCTTAGGACATTCGCGATTGATTACTGATAGAAAGGAAATGCCCTTATTTGGGTTGCATAGAGTTGTGCAGGAGACTCAGAGCTTTACAATGGTATCGGGCATGACAGACTTCAATAAACAGGCGAAACTCGGCATGTCACGTTGGAATGCTAACTTCTTGGTAAATTCGGGAGAAACCTACTACCGCAAGTTAACAAAATGTAATAAAATAAACATCCTAATGTATATTTAAATTTTTTTCTTTATAGTAGCTTGAAAGAAAACATATTGAAGGAGTAAACTAGCCCAAAATCTCAAAATGGACCACTGCATGAAAAATCTATGTTTTTGCCTCTATGCCTCTTAAGCCTCTATGGAGGTTTTTGTGGGAGCATGACCACTGTAGTGTGTAACAACCATATGGGGACCTCTGTCCAAGGTACCCCAGAAAATATACTTCGATATAGGCACGCTATGTTATGGAGGATTTCATGGGATTTTGACCCCTCAATATGGGTTATGTCCACAAAGGGACCTCTGAACAAGGTACCCCATGAATGTACATTGAAACATGGACTGATATGTGAAGGCTGGTGCGGTTGGCCTGGTTCTGATGACTGGGTACGTGGTTTGGACAGTCCTTGTGGTTCTCTGGAGCTCTTGGATAGACAATCCAGACCTGGAAGTTGGTTCTGGAGTCTCTGACCAAGCTACCCCTTGAATGTACATTGAAACACGGACCGATATGTGAAGGCTGGTGCAGTTGGCCTGGATCTGATGACTGGGTACTTGGTTTGGACAGACCTTGTGGTTCTCTGGAGCTCTTAGATAGACCATCCACGCCTGGGAGTTAATTCTGGAGCCTCCCGCAAGTATCTGAAACACGGACCAGAACCGCTGGTTACTCTAGACAAATTCCAGCCGATCGTGCAACGTCCGAGGTGTCGACGTATCTTTCGAATATCTGCCCTATCAACTTTTGATGGTAGTTTACATGCCTACCATGGTGGCAATGGGTAACGGGGAATCAGGGTTTGATTCCGGAGAGGGAGCCTGAGAAATGGCTACCACATCCAAGGAAGGCAGCAGGCGCGCAAATTACCCACTCCCAAAACGGTGAGGTAGTGACAAAAAATAACAATACAGGACTCTTTCGAGGCCCTGTAATTGGAATGACTACACTTTAAATCCTTTAACGAGGATCCATTGGAGGGCAAGTCTGGTGCCTGCAGCCGTGGTAATTCCAGCTCCAGCAGCATATACTAAAGTTGCTACAGTTAAAAAGCTCGTAGTTGGATGTTGGGATTGATGCCGGTGGTCCACCGCCAGGTCGGATTCGCCTGTCCCAGCCCCTTCCTGGGGCGCTCCCTGGATGCTCTTGACTGAGTGTCTTGTGGAGCCCAAAGCGTTTACTTTGAAAAAAATAGAGTGTTCAAGGCAGGCTGCGCCAGCCGCGCAGAAAAGGGTTACCAGGGGCACGTGGGGCTGCGGATGGTGGAGTGTGTCCGAGTTGGGGTTCCATAAGGTCGGACAAGGTGCGTTGCATGTGCCCCGTGTGTGTCTGAGTTCGGGTTCCATAAGGTCGGGCAGGGTGCGTTGTGTGTGCCCCTATGTGTGTCCGAGTAGGAGTTCCATAAGGTCGGACACAATGTGTGGCCTATGCCCCATTGGGTGACTGACTTCCAGTGAGGTATGTACCCCGGAAGTCACAGGAGTGTGTCTGAGTTGGGGTTCCATAAGGTCGGACAAGGTGTGTTGCATGTGCCCCTGTGTGTGTCCGATTTGGAGTTCCATAAGTGTGGACTTATACCCCAGATGTCACTGGGGTGTGTCCGAGTTGGGGTTCCAGAAGGTCGGACATAACATCAGAACATTTGCTAAATGTTTTCATCCGCAGCCCTAATCAGCTCCCTAAAGGTAATTAGGGTGGGGGACGTCCTCCGGGGCCAAATTTGGCCTCTCCGGGGCCGTCCCCGGGCCCTAATCATAAGTCTAAGCGTTGGCCCCGGGGCCAAATCTGGCCCCTGTTCGCCCCTCTTTGGGGGCCTTTCCAGGGGCTTTCGGGTGGGTTATTTTACATGGATGCAATCTACCTGGAACTCTAGTCAGGGCTATATGGTAATCTGCCCGAAAAGTGTACCTGGGCAGGATGGTGGGCTCCCAAAAACTCATAGGAGGCCAGTCTTGACTTAAATGACAAGTTTCAGTGTAGCAAAGCCAGTTTTATTCACTTAAATACAGCTTTCCTCATAACATAAACTATATACTTTACATTTTTTTATCAAGCCATACATTTTGCATGTCTACCACCTGATCTTTTGGGGAATGCCGGGTAATAGGAAGGCAAGGCCCTGTGTGAGAAGTACATATTAGGTCAACAGGTTTTCAATTAGGGCCCTCGATTCTGAGACATTTTTCTCCCTGTTAACCTGATTATAATACTTATTTTACGTGTCCAGCGAGTGGCCCATGTGGGTTGCTACTTTGTCCCTGGCAAAGATATCATTGTGCCGTAAGTTGAGTGTTGTAATATTCTTTCTGAGCGTTAGGAAGGTAACACCATGGCCTATCTTGTACTTCTCACACAGGGCCTTGAAGCTGGGGCACATGGACGAGTAGGGCTTGCCTTTGGAAGTAAAGATAAATGGGTGGTCTGGTGAGTCTTTGTAACCGACCAATGTTTTCCGGATAGTTTCAAACTGGCAGAGCCAAGAGTACTCTAGAGGCGACACAGTGACCCGGCATTCCCCAAAAGTGCAAGTGGTCTTGTGTTTTACAATTAGAATTGGGTGTCCCTGCCCCTTGTCCTTAGCTCTCCCAAACTCCCTAAGGGTAAATGCGACCAATGGAGCCCTCCTGCTCCCATTGAACAAGTATAGCCTTGCGGCCATGAGCATTGCAAACGTGGCCCTGTCCGTGAGCCCGGGGGACCGTGAAAGCCGGTCCAAATACTTGGGTATTAGTGTCTCTGTCAGTTTGTTAAGTTTGTTCAGCTTTTCCCTGGTAAGTACTTTATCTGTGTACTTAATGTGTACCTTGGCCCTGTGCAAGGCCACCCCCTGCTTGGCATCCTTCTGGAATTTCGTCAAAACCAGCAGGCCCTTTCTGATCTTCCCGCAGTAAGGGCCCACTGGTTTAGGGTGAAAATCCAGAAGGTACCTGAAAAAACACCTGACGTTACCCAGGTAGGCATCCACGGTTGTCGGGGCTAGGCCATGCTTCAGTACCTGGTGGTACCACTCCATGATCAGTCTGTGCCTTCCGATGGACAAAGGCGACTCCTGGAGCCCCCTCCCACTGGTTAAAACATTAGTAAACTCTCTAAGTCTCTTTATTACACAGGTAACATTTTCCCTTTTCTTGTGGGTCGGGAGTTTTCCCAGAAGGAAGGTCTCATAAGCCGCGACAATGTCCTGTTTGTCATCCCCGGACAGCGGTGAGGAACTGGGGCTGTCCTCGTCAGAAGTGTCCGTGCCTAAAAAAATACAAAGTAACTCTTAGGTTACATGATTTCATGGAGGTGGGAGTAGAGAGAGCTGCGCTTTTAACACGAAAAACATGCCTAAAAAACCAGATGATACAATGCTAACTTACAGTCACTGGATGATTCTCCCGGATGAAAGTCTCCGTCAGCCAACCTGTCATCCAAATCCTCGGTGGAGGTTGATCCCTGGGTGTCCGAAGGTTCACTAATCTCATCCACCGGGTCCTCAGAGCAGTCCCCCTGGTCCACGCCGGTGTAAGGCTGCTCCTCTCTGGTAGCCTCCCGGCTAAAGGAGGGGCTAGCTACCACGCTAACTGTTGGTAAAACATTTGAATTTATCAAATAAAAGGCTGAATTCCACTCGTTGGTGCCCCGTATTAGGTGGTGGACTCTCACAAGGTGCTTGTCCAACCATTGGAATTTAGTTTTTCCGCAAATCCTGTAGTCCTTCTGTCTCTCCATAGCCCCGTGTTTGTTGTGCGGCTGCTTGTTTTCCTTGCGGTCTAACCAGGAAGTGAGTCAAGGTTTATATGTCAGCTATTAGCCAATGCTAAGTAAGAAAGTGCAAACGTGGATGGATTTTCACAACCAAGGTGTCAAAATGTAGGTATCATCCCAGAGATCATGCCCCTAAAATGGCTTGAAGATCAGAGTTACGGCCACAGAGATAAAACTTGTATAAAATCTTCCATTCCATTACTTCCAATGGGCAGGAAACGGCCAGACTTTGCGAATGTATTCCCCGGGAACCAATATGGTTCTTATATCCCTGTGTTCAGAACACCCTGGAGAAGGTGCCTGTAAAGTTTCATAAAGGTAGGACCAAGGGTTGGGGAGTTATTAAGCGTGAAAGCCGAAAAAGTGCTAAAAAACAGGGTTTATCATGGATAACTCGGTGGTACATGGCCTGATCCAGACACCCAAGGTACCAAAATGTGTATAATGATGCCCAGGACATGCTCCTAAAACGGCTTGATGATCGGAGGTTGGGTCCTTGAGTTATTCATGGAAGTATGGTATTCTTTGGTTACCAGGGGCACAAGTGGTACCCATCTTTAATCGTTAATAACCGGAGAACAGTAGGTCCGACCGGGATAATTCGTAAATGTACCCCTTCAGAACATCCTGGAGAACACGCCTATAAAGCTCCATGGAGGTAGGACCACCGGTTGGGGAGTTAATAAGCATGAAAGCCTTATTAAATTATTCATGGAAGTATGGTATTCTTAGGTTACCAGGGGCACAAAGTGGTATCCGTCATTAATCGTTAATAACCCGATAACCGTATGTCCGATCGGGACGGTTCAGGTATGTATCCGTTCAGAACATCCTGGAGAAGATGGATGTTAAGTTCCACAGAGGTAGGACCAAGGCTAGGGGAGTTATTAAGCGTGAAAGCCGAAAAAGTGCTTAAAAATGGGGTAAAACGTGAATAAATCAGTGGCCCTTGGTCCGAGTCAGACTCCTTTATATGGACGTGTTCGAAACACCCTGGAGAACATGGAGGTAAAGTTCCATGGAGGTAGGACCAAGGGTTTCGGCGTTATTTAGCATGAAAGCCGAAAAAGTGCTCAAAAACGGGTTAAAACGTGAATAACTGGGTGGCCCTTGGTCGGATCAAGTCATCCAGGGTACCGACACATCCGTAATAATGCCCTGGACATGCCCCTAAAATGGCTTGATGATTGGACTTACTACCCTGGAAGAGCGAAGGGAAGAGTAACATGGCTTGACCGTTGGGTAACTTAATAATCCACTCACAAATGCTAGACAAGCTAGACTCAGTAGGAGGGGGTGTTTTTAAAATCCACACCCAAACTCACATAGTCCACTACAGGGGGAAGTTATTCCAGTGTCTGTGGAAGCAAAGGGCTGATGTTTGTGTTGCGCATGCGTTATATTTGGTGCAGACATTGCCCCGTTTGATCGGCAGATGACAGTGTAATTCTATTAACTCAGCCCAGATAGAGCCCCGAAACGGATTGGTGATTGTAAGTTCGCCCCCTGAGTTATTCCTGGAAGTCTGAAATTTTAGGTTACCAGTTCCCCAAAAAAGTTAGGGTTACCAGCTCCCCAAAAAAAAATGTTTTTGTAAAACCAAAAATAAATAAAAAAAGCCTAAAATACAGAAACAAAATATATAGAAAAATTCACAAAAATATGGGTCACAACTTCCAATAGATAAACAAGTAAGAATGTAAAAACAATATTTTTTCAGTTTTCTCTTTTTCATATAAAAAAACCCCTAATCATTAAAAAATTAATTTGTCTTCATGTATGCGTAGGGAACGATAATATCTTTCATTTAAAAAATAAAGAACACAAATCTAATGTGTAGAATTTGAGTTATTAAAGATACAAAACAAAACGGCGCTTGGGGCCCTGGCCGAAAATTTCTCTATGGGATTTTGACACAAGCACCCCGAGAAGAGCAGTGGACCATGGGTGTGAATTTAGAAACCTAACTTTTATGTTCAAGACTTTCAGGAATAATGTAATAGGGACCTCCGCCCAAAGGTACCCGCCCACTTTGTCCAAGAATTGGCACGTTTTGGAGCTAATTTAAGCCTCTATGGAGGTTTTTGTGGGAGCATGACCCACAGCAGTGTGTAACAACCATATAGGGACCTCTAACCAAGGTACCCCAGAAAATATACTTCGATATGGGCATGATATAATGAATATAACACCCTCTATGGAGGTTTTAATGGGATTTTGACCCCCTAATGTGGGTTATGTCAACACAGGGACCTCTCACCAAGGTACCCCGTGAACATGCATTGAAACACGGACCGATATATGACTGCTGGTGTGGTTGGCCTGGTTCTGATGACTGGGAACGTGGTTTGGACAGTCCTTGTGGTTCTCTGGAGCTCTTGGATAGACTATCCATGCCTGGGAGTTGGTTCTGGAGCCTCCTGTAAGTATCTGAAACACGGACCAGATATCCTATGTTACTCCTACTAGAATGGCACTCGTGATCTACCTTGGAAGGGCCCTGTCGGCTAGTCCGGGCTAGTGTACTGACGGTGGTTTCTTTCAGCTGTGGATTCGCCTCTATCAGCTTAAGAGATACCGGTGGAGTTTCCGGTTGGAGATGCCCATGGGTCCTCAGTGTGCTTTTGCTGCGAACACTCGAGCGAAATCAAGACGCCCGGTCTGTCCCAGTTGCCCTGAATAGGAACCGGTGTATCGCCCATAGGGAGTTGCCTCGTACCCTATGGGTTCAGTCAACAAGTTGGCTTAGATTCACACCGGTTACCTGAAACACTGTTTCTTATACGCTACCCTCGATTATGGTTTATCCATCATCTCTCGATATGGTTTTGTCCATGTCCAAGTCCGAGGACACCACCGCTGGGGATAGGGTGTATCAAGGGTGAAGCTGCGCTTCTGGAGAGTTCACTTCTCTGCGCCCTGGGGAGTGCCCTACCTGTATTTACAATGTCATTCTGGTTCAAGAGACCAAGGGAACACAGCTAAGGTCTCAGTAACCTATCCAGCGGGTTATGGGCTTGTCCATGCCCTGGTACAGGGGACCCCCTTGCTGCGCCTCCCACACAGACTGTCGGTTAGTGGGACCCAGATAAAAAGCGAGGCTTTTCAGGTGATGTGTCCGTCCATGGCTCCTATTCCTGACTGTGTCAGGGTGAATGGATTGCCGTTGCCCCTGGTGGCCTGCCTTGCTTGCATGGTTTTCTGTGAACCGGTATCGTTGTGGCGTCAATGTCCCAGGAAGTCTCAGGTGTGTGGTGGGTTGCTGGTAGCGAACGTTGGGACGGTGGTTGCGCCGTGTGAGTTGGAAAGTGCAGACACCGTGTTTGGTCTTGTTAACCCAACGGGGCGTTACGTGGGCTATGGAAAAACCAGGAGCCTTCCCTTAGGGGTTGGTGGATGGTGTTTCTTTGGTCTGTGTTCATCCCCCCAACCGGTACTTTTGACCTCGGCGGAGCCTTGCACGTACTGACTAGCCATGGAGTGACAGTTGCGTTTGAACGCATCATGAGTGTCGGTATCGGAATCTGGTTGATCCCAAAAGTAGCATACGCTACTCTCAAATATAAACAAAGAAGGTACCGGATCGAAAGCAATGTGAACAGCAGAACTGGTCTTGAGCTGGGTTAAAGAATATACTGAGAGGTCCAGAGCTCCAATCCCGTTCCACACCCGGGTAATCTTGTCTGATAAACGCACTATATATGCGGTTTTGTCCTGGCGGTCTTATCAGAGGGCGTCCTTTGTGTGGTCTTTGGGGCTTTGAAAAGCCCTGCCCTTTTACCTGCCCAGGTAATCCTGTCCATAAAGTTTCTATGTATGGGGTTTTCATCCTGGTTAGACTACTTTTTAATGGGCATCCCGTGTGTGGGTTCTAGGGTGGTGCGGAGCTACCCTCCCAGTCAGTATGTACAGAGTTCCAATCCTGTTCTTCGCCCGGGTAATCTTGTCTGATAAACGCACTATATATGCGATTTTGTCGTGGTCCTGGCGGTCTTATCAGAGGGCGTCCTTGGCATTGTTTCTGGGGCTGTGACAAGCCCTGCCCTTTTACCTGCCCGGGTAATCCTGTCCATAAAGCTTCTACATATGGGGTTTTCATCCTGGTTAGAATGTTTTTTGGCGGGCATCCCGTGTGTGGGTTCTAGGGTGGTGCGGCCCACGGCCTACGGGAGCAGCAGGCTAAGGACTAACCGGTGGTGCTTGGTGGGCGTCTGTCTGCCCGTTACCCCGTGTTACTTCTGTAATGGGAGTATGTGCGGAGCACTGGCTGGCCCTGGTCTGTGTGTGTGTACAACTCTTGGTGGTCCTCCTGGGGCCCCGTCTGTCTGAGTGCCTGTTGTGTACATTGGCCTTACCCTTGGGGGCTTGGTCGTTTTAGGGTGTCACAGGCACTCGTGCCTTTGTCCCCTTAAGTGAAGACTAGGAGACTGTTCGGTGGGGCTTTGTTTCGGCCTACCTGCCTGGTCCCCCGTGCCATTGTCCCGGTTCCTTGCCTGGGTAATCTCGTCTGGAAGGCAGCTACCAATGGGATTATGTCCTAAGTAGCCCGTCTCCTTTCTGGGTATCCTTGGTGTGGGTTCTGGTGCGCACGGAGAGCTGAATGGTCCCTAAACTGTGAGCTAAGTGGTGAGCCCGGGAGACCGTCCACCTACCCATATCCATTCATTGGCCTCAGTTCAGACGAGACTACCCGCTGAATTTAAGCATATAACTGTAACCATATCCACAGCAGGTCTCCAAGGTGAACAGCCTCCGGCATGTTGGAACAATATAAGCAAGGGAAGTACATACGTTGGCCTCAAATAAGCTGGTCCCGGGGGGGGGGGACCAGGCAAGCAGATCCATCCGTTACCTGGTCCGGGGGGCGGCAAGATGAGGTTCGTCCCCCACTCCAATGACACAAAAAATGTATAAAAAGACATGGTGCTAAATTGCCTGTAAACGACCTGATTCTGAATGAGGGTTTCCTAAGTAGAAGAGCAGCTCTGACGCTGCGATCTATTGAAAGTCATCCCTCCATCCATTTCGTTGGTGCATCTCATGCACATGGGGATGGTTGTCTGTGTGTGCGGGTGGCCTATCACCCCTTTTTTTCCCGGTGGTTTCTGTTACCAGGGGCAAGAGCTCCTCCATGAAGTGACTCAGAGACTAAGTGAAAGCATGCCCAGGGACATAGTCCGGAGCTAACACTCCACTGGGTTGTGCAGGTAATATTACCACAGGGGCGCAGGGGTAATGACGGCCCAAGGCCTGAGTCCAAGAGCGGACTCGGCATGGGCCCAGCCGCGCGCAAAAGGACAAGGCCTGAGTCCAAGAGCGGACTCAGGACAGGCCCAGCCGCGCGCAAAAGGGCCGTTTTGGTTACCAGGGGCACAAAGTCCTCCAGGGAAGCGCAGAGGGCTCCAGGGCCCAGTGCCTGAGTCCAAGAGCAGACTCGGGACAGGCCCAGCCGTGCCAAAAGGCCGTTTTGGTTACCAGGGGCATGAAGTCCTCCAGGGAAGCACAGAGGGCTCCAGGGCCCAGTGCCTTAGTCCAAGAGCAGACTCGGGACAGGCCCAGCCACGTGCAAAAAGGCCGTTTTGGTTACCAGGGGCACAAAGTCCTCCAGGGAAGCGCAGAGGGCTCCAGGGCCCAGGGCCTGAGTGCAAAAGCGGACTCGGGACAGGCCCAGCCACGCGCCAACCAGCCGTTTTGGTTACCAGGGGCACGTAGTTCCTGGGGCTGCGGCCATTTGGTTTAGTCCAAGGACGGGTGCTTAAGTGTGGGTGCTTATACTCGAAGGGTGCGCCAGGTGAGGTGTGGGGGTGGTATGTCTGGGGGAACATGCCCCGGAGGATGGTGGAGTGTGTCCGAGTTGGGGTTCCATAAGGTCGGACTCCACCTTTGTCGGCCCGGAATCTGCCTCTGGTGCCACCTGCCTGGCCTCTGCCTAGTCCTTTCCTTCTGCCTGGCTCGGCCGGACCTCCGCCTGCCCGGACTCAGCAGTCCAGCCTGTCGCTACTGCCTCCATCCTCCGGACCACCGTTACTACTACAGTCTGCTGCTGCTGCATTCGCCCTCCGGCCTGCCGTTGCTACTTTGTCCCTCCGGTCCGCTGCTGCTGCCTCCGCCCTCCGCCCTCCGGCCCGCCAAGACTCCCTCCACCTGCCTGTTCTGCTCATCTGCCTCGCCCTGAAGTGCCTCCGCCGCTCTGGTTTCTGCCGCTACAGTCTCCTGCCTGGGTCTTCTGCCGCCTGGTGTCCGGTGGCGTGTTCACTGTTTAGCGCCTCAGGAGCTGCGCCTTGGGGGGGGATTCTGTAACGTTTCCCAGTTCCTCTTCCCTGAGAACAACATCTTCCCCTTCCTAGATTGCTCAGAACTAAAGCTTCCCTAGTCTTGACTGCTCAGATCTACATTTCCCATAACCCGGACTCAATCAACCAAATTCAGTACACCTGCTCTCACTCAGGCTGTATATAAGCACACACACACTATTGCCTCTTTGCGAGGTATTGTAAGTACATTTTGTCTTTCTACTAAGGATTTATTCTTGGATTGTTATTCTGGCCTGACCCGTGCATTGTTTATTCAGTATTGTGTTTCGGATTATCCTCTTTACCTTCGCCTATATTCTTGGATTGTTATTCTGGCCTGACCCGTGTATTGTTTATTCAGTATTGTGTTTTGGAATACTCTCTATACCTCCGCCTTTTATACTACCTGTATAGAATAAACATTGTTGTTCTTTTTGCCTCTGGGGAGTGATTGTTACAGTAACAGGTAAATTAGCTATATTATCTTTAAATGAACTCTTCAAATTTATTATTTCAGTGGTTAAAAGCTTACTGAATAAAACTTAATATCTTCAATGCTTATATGATTAAGGGATTTAAAAGCTTGAACCCCGATAAATGCTACTTGCAGCCTTAATTAGGGGTCAAAGCCTGAAGAGGCTGGGAACCTTTGTTGCAAAGCAACATGGTTCACAGCTCCAGCGGAGCTGTGGAACCCTATTGTTTTCTTAAGGATTATTATTCGTCCGCATCTAAAATTGATACTACAGCCTAAACCATACATGGTCGTGGGGGTGCCATTTTCAGGACTGGTCCAGATCACCGCAAGGACCTCAGAGAGAAAAATTCTGCCACTTCCACCACTAGGTGGCGCTATAGCAGAAAAAACACTTTTGCCGTTTTAACTTCCATACCGTACATCGCACATAGAAGACACACATATCCACACACTCCCCGAGTTCAGCTGAATCTTCAGAAATTGGCCATGCCCATTTCCGCCAGTACTGTTATGCGTGAAAAATTGTAATTTATCGTAAACCTACTTTTTCTAACTCCTCCTAGACCGTGTGTCTGATCTACACAAAATTTGGTATGTATGATCACCAGACTGACCTGACAAAAAGCTATCAAAATATTTTTTATCGAATGAAAATTGCGTAAATTGCGCAAAAATACATTTTTTTATTTAGCTATTTAGATATAAACTTTTCCATATCTTGGCCAAAAAAAATATCATTGTAAATCTTTAGATTCTTGTTTGACATGACCATCTGAGGCTGCTAGGGGGCGCTACAACTACAAAATGTTTATATCTCATCAACGGCTCATCCGATGTTTACCAAATTTTGAGGCTACCATCTAGGGCCACTCTTAATGCTACCCCTACAGTGGGGTACTGATTCGTCAAAAGGGGCGTGGCCTATGGGAGCCAGTTTTGGATCCACCCCTTTTACTAATGTGAGTAACTTCAAATTTACAGTGTAGATGTGCAATGGTTACTGGACCTCACATACCAAATATTACACATGTGGACCACTAGGTGGCGCTATAATGATGAGAAACGTCTTTTGTGCCTATAACTCCCACATTATACATTGCACAATAGAAATCCTTATATCCAAATGTACCTTAAACTGAGCTTATTCTGATGATATAGGACACACCCATTTTTGACAACAAGATTTATCACAATATTGCGCAATGCGCAAACAAACGTTTTTGAACTCGTCCTAGACCATGCAACCGATCTACACGAAACTTGGTACCTAGCATCTCCAGACGGACCTGACCAAAAGTTATCCAAAGAATTTAGTTTCAATAAATCATGTGCAATTGACAAACAAATACATTATCGTAGCTAGCTATGAAATATGAACTTTAGTATATTCCTTCCAAATGAATAGCTATCATCAAAAAACCTGAGATTGTTGTTCAATGTCCCACTATGATGTTTGGTACCAAATTTGGTGAAGATCTGCAATTAGTGGGCGGTTTACTAAACATTTATATGTTTAGACACATTTTAGGATTTACAACTTACATTAATGTGAGTAACTTTGTCAGGTATCCCATGAATATACAGAGACAAGCGCGAAGGTACAATAATCCAATCGTGTTTATTAACCAAAACATTTACTCATAAAACAAACACTGCCACGAGGGGCAAACACGGGACACTGGAGATCAAACACAGAGACACGTAACAGTAACATTGATGAACAGGGTGGACAGGGAAACATGAGGGCTAAATACTAACAAACTAATGACTAATACAATACACATGGGAACTAAAACACTGACATCACAATTAAGACCTAACTCCAAAACAATACATGAAACAGACACAAGAGGGAGCCAAAACACACGAGTGGGCAAGGGAGGAAACACAAGGAAATAACTAAATGAAAGCCCTTACTCAGCCCCTTTCAGGGCTGGATGTGACAAACTTTAAATTTACAGTGTAGATATACAATGGCTACCGGAACTCATATTTAAAAAATTATGTATGTGGGCCAGTCGATGGCGCTATAATGATGTCAATTGTGTTTTTACGTATAACTTCCACATTAGACATTGCACAATATAAACGTTTATATCTATGTGTTCCTTGAATTGAGTTGAATCTGATGATATAAGACACACCCATTTCTGATTTCAATATTTTTCACAATTTTGCGCCATGCTCAAAAAAAATGTTTGAACTCGTCCTAGACCGTGATGTTCTGTACCAAATTTGGCAAAGATCGGCCATTAGGGGCGCTTTAATCAACGTTAATTTGTTTTGGACAATAACTCAATTCATTTAACTGGGATAATTAAGTGTTCTTGCCTTTGGCAAGGAATATATACTATTATCGGACATATATATTATTAAGTGTTCTTGCCTTTGGCAAGGAACACATACTATTATCCGACATAAATATTATTATGGCAGACAGAAGGCACCATGGAGTAACTCAACAACAGTTCAAAATATGAAAAGAAACTGCAGAAAATCTGAACGCATGTGGCGGAAGACAAAACTTGAAGTCCATTATGACATGTATAAAAACCCCCTTCATGCCTTCAATGTAGAACTAGGCAAAGCTAGACAGACCTTTTTCTCAAATATTATAAACAGCAACTCTAACAACACACGCACTCTTTTTGCTACTGTAGAGAGACTAATAAACCCCCCAAGTCACATTCCCATTGAAATGCTCTCAGACAGTAAATGCAGTGAGTTTGCTTCTTTCTTCTCAGAGAAAATCAATAATATCAGAAAGGTGATCACCACATCTTTGAGTTGCGCTGAAGTCAGACAGATCAGTCCACAACCTCAGAAATTAGTCACTATGTCTGTTTTCGAAGCAATAAATGGTAACATT
>JACXGM010016562.1:0-20389 GCA_016801145.1 Umbra pygmaea | reverse complement strand
CACCTCTACTTACATTCTCCACATCTGCCTCCATTTTCCCCAGTCAGGATCCTCTACCTCTACTTACATTCTCCACATCTGCCTCCATTTTCCCCAGTCAGGATCCTCTACCTCTACTTACATTCTCCACATCTGCCTCCATTTTCCCCAGTCAGGATCCTCCACCTCTACTTACATTCTCCACATCTGCCTCCATTATCCCCAGTCAGGATACTCCATCTCTGCCTTCATTTCTCCCAGTCAGAATACTCCAGCTCTGCCTCCATTTTTCCTGGTCAGGATTCCCCACGTCTGCCTTCATTTCTCCCAGTCAGGATTCCCCACATCTGCCTCCTTTTCTCCCAGTCAGGATTCTCCACCTCTGACTTAATTTCTCCCACTCAGGATTCTCCATCTTTGCCTCCATTTCTTCCAGTCAGGATTCTCCACCTCTGACTTAATTTCTCCCAGTCAGGATTCTCCATCTCTGCCTCCATTTCTTCCAGTCAGGATTCTCCACCTCTGACTTAATTTCTCCCAGTCAGGATTCCCCACGTCTGCCTTCATTTCTCCCAGTCAGGATTCTCCACCTCTGACTTAATTTCTCCCAGTCAGGATTCCCCACGTCTGCCTTCATTTCTCCCAGTCAGGATTCTCCACCTCTGACTTAATTTCTCCCAGTCAGGATTCTCCAGCTCTGCCTTCATTTCTTCCAGTCAGGATCCTCCACCTCTTGACTTAATTTCTCCCACTCAGGATTCTCCATCTCTGCCTCCATTTCTTCCAGTCAGGATTCTCCACCTCTGACTTAATTTCTCCCAGTCAGGATTCTCCACACTCTCAGAGTTGATTTAACACTGGCGATTTTGCTGTGTAGATATTGAGAGAGGCACAGGTGTGCATTATACCATAGTTTTATGCTTGTTTCTGAACACAAGTTCCCACCGTGTGCACATACAGTACCTGTACTGCATGTGTGAATGAGTGTCTGTTCAATCAACCTGTGTGTGTGAGTAAATCCATGCATGTGAGCCGTGAAAGGATTGCAGAACTAAGTTCTCTGCAACACAGATGATCCATCTAAAAATGTTACCAAGCTAAGCAAATACAAAGCCAATTGTGTTGTTTTACCAGCTGTTATCTTTCTAATGTGTTGCTTTGTTTGTTTGTGGTTGAGGGTGGCTGTTGTGTGTCTGACTGTGGTAGTTTTGGGGTGTTGTCCTTTTCCCCACATCTGCAATGCAGTAGAAAGAAGACAAAAAAAACATTGAAAGAAGCTCACGTGCTTTACAAAGCAACGGACTGTCTACTTCTCAGATTCTGATTCTAAAGCTACTTGACTATTATTTTATTAAAGCCCCAAACCAATGCAGTTCAAAGTTTAATATTGAAAAACTACTACTTATCTCCAATTGCCCTGTTAGTCCTCTGAGTGATGGTGCATTTTAAAGGTACAGTCCTTTTCTAAAGCACATCTGCAATGCACAGACAGCACTTAAGACTGAATCACAGAGGTCACCTTTAAAATTCTACCTAAGATGGGGAAAACCATACCAGTTTTACTGTACACCACACCTGGAGTCAAACTATTCCAAATATTTGAAGATGGTGTGGGTTTCATCGTGTTTTCCTGGCACCATGAAAACCAACCCACCTGGCCCCTCTGTATTGAAAAAAAGTCTAATAGTATTTAAGCATAGGCACAGAAAATACTGGTACAAATGTAAAGTATACTGTGAATTTGCCTAGCAAGTCTATGTAAATCATTCTTAAGTGAAACTGTAGCTGTAGATTGAGAGGTTGATTGTCATCGGGATATGTTGTCAGTGTTATTTGGAATGTAAAATAACATCCTGGAATTCTGCATTTTGAACATGAGTTACAGAGCTCCTGCCTATTTCATATCCTGTCTGTATTTCTCTTAATTAAATCGGCTCATTTTCTGTGTTTAAACATCTACAACTGGTTTATGAATCAGTGTCTGACGTGTGCCATCAACCCAACAAAGAACCTCAACCTAACAATGCAAAGTGAAAGACGAAACGGAAAGGGAAATATTTGAAAGATGGAAGGATAATTCACCTCTTGGCTTCTCTTTTGCAGCCCCAGGATCCACCATCATAGTTATAGACATATCAATTAATCTGGATGACCTCTGAACTCTGAACCCTGAGTGAATCTAATTGGCTGCCCAGCAGACTGCAACTACACTGTCTCACATAGTTTCACACAAACCCACACAATATAACCAAGGTGTGTGACTCTGCAACCATTTAAGGAGGTCTGCTTTATACATGGGCCCTCCTCAGAGTTTTCTACTGCATGGATGATCCAAGCTATTGTGATGATGGTAAAGATGAAGTCTTCCAAAAAAGGATTTTAAGAAAATATCAATACTACTTTTTTCTCGTCTTCCAATGCAAAATAAACAAAACAAAAAAGTGCTTCAGTCTTCCAGCTAACTAAAAGCCACAATGACACTATTTTTTTACTTAAGCAATGGGATAGTTATCCACGGTAAGGTGGCAGGGTGTGTGGATGAGTGTAATTGTGCGCCCCCTGGTGCACAACCAAGAGAATAACAACACTATGCCTACGTAAAAGCTAAACAGCAAATCATGGGATCACATTAAAAGAATTGAAAGGGACAGTAAAGGAACAAAGGTGTATCTATCCATGGTTACTTTGACACTGTAACCTACCATAAGTGGAGAGACTCACAGATTGTTTGTACTGCAAGCATGCATGCGCCCAACATTTATTGGACACATCAAAAAGACAAGGAGTCCTATAATTACTCCCCGAATTATTTTCCCTCATATACACACCCCTTTCTTCCCCCATGCCCGCCCCCCATTTCCCAGCAACCCCTTTACCTTTCCCCCCTCCCCCTCTCTTTCTCGATCCTCTGTCTTCTCTGCAATATGATCTGTACTCATTTCTATAATAACTTACACTGAATCAAGGGAGACATCTTATTGGATATAATTGAATAAAAACTAATATATTTGTATGATTGTAAAAAGATTGTCTCATGGGTTGTTTCTTTGTGTACAGTGATTTCCTCCATAGTGTATTTATTAGAACTATACAAAGTGTCGCCTGTTACATACTTTGCTGTAGAGATGCATGTACTAAGTAATATTGATTGGCAAAAGGGTGGCGCGTTGGTGTGATTAAAAGTGACTTCATTGCAACATTACACCCTCACACCTTGAGAACTGTCTGCACAAAACTTGATATGACACACCTATGGACGCTCAACACAGTGTTTTCAAAATGCTTGCTATTGACCAATGCAATAAATAAATCATTAAATTACTTTATTATTATAACATCAATAGTTGCTACAAATGTAACATGTAAACATTGTGCTCAGGTTCTTCCTCATTTATAGAGGCGCAGACCAACTGTACTTTCTTTTATACAAAATGTCTTTATTGCACATCATCAGCAAACGTTGCAAACGTTCTGGATTATCACAGATCAGGTCCTAGTCACAAGCTTTACGGTTATACATATACAGGCCAAAAACTGTGACATTTAAACATTTAACCTCAATGTTTAAGAATATTCTGAAATGCTGACTTCTGTTGACTTACTGCAAATACTGTTGCCAAATATTTTCAATGGAAAGTAGCTAAAGCCTGCTCAAAAAGTTGCTTAATGTCACTAGATTTCATCATACGCTAATTAACATATTTGTGACGTCATTACGTCCACTGATCTAAGGTTCTCAAAAAAAATCTAAAAATCTCTTGTGATTAAGTGCATGAAAAGAATAAAAAGAAATGGTCAAATGTAAACGATTTAAATTTAAAACAAAAGGGAGCAAACGATACAGATTGGTGATTGGTCCTTGACAACGCTGTTTGCACATGCGCAGCTCATTCAGGTCAATGTCAGCTGCAGTGTGGTCAAGTGATTGTGCTGATCCACCTTCTCACCTGCTCACACAGCTCACGCAGCTCACCTTTCTCTCTCTTTCATTCTCAATGAACAGAGTAGACATAGTTAGGTGTGCCTCCCAGTCTGGGCAGGAAAGCAAGACCACACGTTCGCGGTAGTATACTAGCAACTTTCTTCTACGGAAGTAGATAAGGGTTGACTGAAAAAGTTGCTAGATTTGTCGCTAGTTGCTTTTTTAAATAAAAGTCGCTAAAGAGGTCTGAAAAGTCGCTAAATCTAGGAACGAAGTCGCTAAGTTGGCAACACTGATTACGAAGTCTAACAGGCCATGGCTAGAAGGGATGCAGCTCATGTCAAATTGACGTCATACTCTCAGACATACTCTCGCACCAGATGTCGACTTTTCATTCAGATAGCTACTTTAGCTAGCCAAATGCTATTGTAGCTAGTTAGATGTTTGAATGGCAACACAATAAGGGACCTAGCTAGTTCAAAAGTGTGTCAAAGAATGTTGTGCTTTACGATGAGTGAGTGATGTAATTGTTGACTTGCAAATGTTAATACCATCAGGTACTGGATGCATAGACGTCTAGAACACAAGGGTTGTAGAGGTGCTGTCAACGGCGGCAACTCACATGACCTAGAGTGTCCTAAGTAAATCTACAATGTTAGTACATATTTTGTGAGCGGAAAACCATCAAAACTAAATGATAGTGAACACTATCCTAAGTCCATATCACTGGCTCCAATCCCTATCTATGCAATCTTCAAACACTTGTGGGAGTTTTGTGCCACTTTGACATGAGCTGTATCCCCTCTAGCCATTACACTGTGCATCGCCCATACTGTGCACCCTTTAACCCTTGAGCTGCAAATAGAGGCGGAGTCGAAACCCTCCCCACACCTAGCCACACACATGTAAAAAACATTGTCAAGATTAAAATACATTCATTTTGACCAAACAATGCAGCTAATGTATGATGGGCACTTGTTTAAAGGTACAATATGTAGTTTTCAAACGCTAGCGGTCTCTCAATCAAAAAAAAAGTACTTTGCATAAAGCAAAGCAAAAATCACTAACTAATTTTTAGTTGTTTAGTTACATTATCATAAAGGTTTCCACCAATTTTCTAACCCAGAGAAATTTGTAATGTAATTCGAAGACACAAGACGTTTCGTTTAGATTTTGGCTAATCTAGGGTTAATCATTTTTTGATAGAGATATGGCATTACATAATTAAATATAGTAGCCAAAGGAAGTGATGCATTATTTTTTGGGGCCAAGAAGATTACAAAATTCAGGATTCAAAACAACAGATTTTTTTTAATATGAAAGTGCATTTTGCTTCTTCGAAATTGTTGTAAGAGCATTCAAAGTAACTACGTCATGAAGCTGGTTGAGGGAATGTCAAGAATGTGCAAAGCTGTCATCAAAACAAAGGGCGGTTAAGAATATAAAATATATTCTATGAAATATTTGTTATTTCATAGTATCACAATTATAATACAAAACCATTTCCAGTCTGTATGGGCTATAACATCACATGCATACACAGTAGGGGTGGAACGGTACTGTCACATCCGGCCCAGTAGGGCTGTGATGCAGGGACTATATGGACTCCTGTTAGTGCAGTTTGGTTTATTCATGGGTTTTGTTATGTTTTGGTTTGGTTACCGGGGTGGGCAACACAAAGGGCCCGGGAACAGGAGGGACGGAGGGTCTGGGGTCAGGAGGGAGAGAGGGTCTGGGGTCAGGAGGGACAGAGGGTCCGGGGTCAGGAGGGATAGAGGGCCCGGGGTCAGGAGGGATAGAGGGCCCGGGGTCAGGAGGGACAGAGGGCCCGGGGTCAGGAGGGCGAGAGGGCCCGGGGTCAGGAGGGACAGAGGGCCCGGGGTCATAGGGAACAGAGGGCCCGGGGTCATAGGGAACAGAGGGCCCGGGGTCAGGGCGAACAGAGGGCCCGGGGTCAGGGGGAACAGAGGGCCCGGGGTCAGGGGAAACAGAGGGCCCGGGGTCAGGGGAAACAGAGGGCCCGGGGTCAGGGGAAACAGAGGGCCCGGGGACAGGCAGTACAACAGGCCCTGGGCCAGGCAGTTCAATGGGGCCTGAGCAAGGCAGGTCAACGGGCCTTGAGCCAGGCAGGTCAACGGGCCCTGAGCCAGGCAGGTCAACGGGCCCTGAGCCAGGCAGGTCAACGGGCCCTGAGCCAGGCAGGTCAACAGGCCCTGAGCCAGGCAGGTCAACGGGCCCTGAGCCAGGCAGTTCAACGGGCCCTGGGCCAGGCAGTTCAACGGGCCCTGGGCCAGGCAGTTCAGCGGGGCCTGGCCCAGGCAGTTCAACGGGCCCTCTGCCAGGCAGTTCAACCAGCCCTGGGCCAGGCAGTTCAACGGGCCCTGGGCCAGGCAGTTCAGGGAGCCCTGTAACAGGCAGGAGGTCTGCGAGCCCTGGCGGCAGGGTGTCTGGGAGCTCTGGCGGCAGGGTGTCTGGGAGCCCTGGCGGCAGGGTGTCTGGGGGTCCGGACGACCTTGGCGGCTGAGCTGGGGGTCCGGACGACCTTGGCGGCTGAGCGACGGGGTGTCGTCAGCGACGGGGGTCCTGACGATGTCGTCAGCGATGGGGGTCCTGATGGTGTCGTCAGCGACGGGTGAGCAGGGGGTTCTGAGAGCCCTGGCAGAAGGGGTTCTGGGAGCTCCAGTTCCTCCATCTCCAATGAATCCCGGAGGTGGAGGCAAAACCAGGCCCCCCCAAATGTGAGGGCTGGCGTGGAGCAGGTTGGGGAGAGTCGGCCATCTTGGGAGGCGGGCAGTCGGCCATCTTGGGAGGCGGACCGTCGGCCATCTTGGGAGGCGGACCGTCGGCCATCTTGGGAGGCGGGCCGTCGGCCATCTTGGGAGGCGGACCGTCGGCCATCTTGGGAGGCGGACCGTCGGCCATCTTGGGAGGCGGACCGTCTGCCATCTTGGGTGGCGGACCATCGGCCATCTTGGGAGGCGGACCGTCGACCATCTTGGGACGGGATGCCCTACCCCTCCGACGGGGAGCCCTGGACTGGGGGCTAACACCCTCGTTCTGGACAGGGCTGCCATAGAAGGGTGTGGAGTGCTGTCGCCACCCCTCATAGCCCCCCCGAAAATGTTCTTGGGGAGACTGTCGGCCTTTCCTGTGAAGGGGGGCCCTAGAATAGGGGCTAACACCCTGGACCACTGGGCGAGGGGCCTCCACTGGTGACCTAGGGGCAACTTCTTGAGCCCTAGGGGCATGAACTGGAACCCCAGGGGCAGGTACTGGGGCCCTAGGGGCAGGAACTGGGGCCCTAGGGGCAACTACTTGGGCCCTAGGGGCAACTACTGGGTCCCTAGGGGCTCTAGCCTGGGAGCTAGGGGGGTAACTAGCCTGAAAGCTAGGGGGGTAGCTAGCCTGAAAGCTAGGGGGGTAGCTAGCCTGAGAGCTAGGAGGGTAGCTAGCATGAAAGCTAGGGGGGTAGCTAGCCTGAGAGCTAGGGGGGTAGCTAGCCTGAGAGCTAGGGGAGTTAATTAAGCTAGCCTGTGAGCTAGCGGGGCTAAACAAGCTAGCCTGTGAGCTAGTGGGACTACTAACGCTAGCCTGAGAGCGAGCAGGGCTAATCACGCTAGCCTGTGAGCTAGTGGGGCTAATTAAGCTAGCCTGGAAGCTAACGTGCATGCTAGGGGGGCTAGTACTCAGACGGGGGGCCCTGTAATGCGGACCACTGCCCTGGACCTGAGATCTAGGGGTTCTAGCCTGTAGACTAACTGGGGTAGCTAGACACGTAGGAGAGCTAGGAGGGCTGGAGAGAGTAATCGGGACCTGGGGCACCCCCATAGAAAAGTGGAGAGGCCTACAGAGTGGGATGGCCCCCTGAATCTTGTCCATGAGACGGTTCCAGGCTTTTCTCACGTCCTCCCTCTCGTTGCCCTCGTCATCCCATGGAGAGAACTCCTCTTCGTCCTCCGAGAACCAACAATCCTCGTCCTCCTCCCATGTGGGAACAGGTTCCTCTGTGCCGTTACCTGCCTCCTCCAGCCAGCTACTTCCAAACAAGGCTACTCCCTCGGCGTCGTAGCGTACATCCTCCGGGGAGTAGCCCATCACCCACGCCTGGTCCTTAAACTGCCGGTTGAGGTGGTCGAGGTCTCCCCCGGAAGGCAGACCTCTCGGAGCTAGGGAAGAGCTCCTTCGCTGTCTCATATTGTAAGGTCATTCGTTCTGTCCCGTTTCCACAAGTTGCAGTAGAGAGAGAGAGACAGGTGCGAAGGAATGCCAATAAACCAAAACAAGATTTATTCCAAACACTGAGCAAACAAATACTGCCTCGAGGGGCTATAACAAAACGATAATAACACTGAGAGCTTAAGGAACATTTAACCCTGAAACACGTAACATTAAACAACGAACGACAGGGGTAACAAGGAAACACAAGGGCTAAATACTGAAACAACTAATGACTAATACAAGACACCTGGGAATAACCAACACTGAAGGGAACCCTTGTGATGACAATCGACAAACAGGAAGGGAGAACCTACAACATGCATGACACAAATGGACGCTAGGGGGAACCAAAACATAACAAAAACCCATGAATAAACCAAACTGCACTAACAGGAGTCCATATAGTCCCAGCATCACAGGCCTACTGGGCCGGATCTGAAAGGTACACAGAATATTAGGTGTCCATAAACAACTCGCGTATCTAACAATATTTCTGCATTACATTAATTAATTTGCACATGAGTTTAATTTATTTTTATACCGTGTATTATCAGTTTAAATTCACGCACCGAACCATGACGCCCGTACTGTTTTGGTTCAAAACAGATACATGTACCGTTCCACCCCTAATACACAGTATTTTCAGAACATGTTCATTGTTATGTCCCATACTCTAGATGTACCCGTATTTCTGTGTTCCTGTGCTGTGTTCTTGTTGTGTGTGTGTGTGTGTGTGTGTGTGTGTGTGTGTGTGTGTGTGTGTGTGTGTGTGTGTGTGTGTGTGTATGTGGTCTTTCAATTTATTAGCAGATCGCACCCAACGGAAAGTGCATATACCGCTACCTACTGCACTGGAGTGTGAGGCCGGTCCCTGCTACATCCTTCTATAAAGCCCTCTGTTCCTATAAGTAAAATAAATAATGCTTTTAGCACTTCCTCCTTCCCTCTTCCACGCCCAGGCACCCCACCCAGGTCCCATCCCCACTTAGCCTCCCTAACCTTATTATTAATTATCTCTCTATCAACATCATACCTTTCACAGAACAACAGTACATGCTCCACTGTTTCCAACACCAGGCACTCATCACACAAACCTGTATCATGTTTTGCCACTAATCTCAATGTATCATTTAAACCCATGTGACCATACCTCATTCTACTCCACACCACCTCCTCTCTCCTACACCCTACCATTCCCTCTCCTCATTCACTGACCTATGTACATTATGACAAAACCTACCTTCACCACACTGTCACTCCCATACCTCAATCCTTGCTGCCCATATCAAAGACTTGACCTCCCTGCGCCCCAACGATACCCAAACAACTACCTCAGCCCTCCTCGAAGTACTCTTTGCCACCAAGTCAGCCCCCACAGTACCTTCCACTCCAACATGAGAGGGAACCCAACAAAACCTCCCAACTACCCCCTGTCTCTCCAACCCCATGCAATATCCCCATCATCTCACCCAACAATTTCTCCCTATCTGACCTACTATTCTTCACACGACTTAACACTGCCCCTGAGTCTGAACAGATCACTACCCGACCTGGTGCCACATCCTCAGACCAATAATCACACCTCCTCCACCCATCTCAGACCATCGATCACAGCCACCATCTCTGCCATATACACTGATACATTATCTGTCACTCTTTGACAAACACTTACATTGAACTCAGGGACACCCATGAACTCACTCTACCACCAGTTGCTGCCTTAGATCCATCTGTATACACCCTTAAAAACTCAGAAAACCGATAGCTGACATACCTTTCCACGCCCCCGCTCACGTCCCCTTTGCCCCACTCCCTCCTTTCCTCAATCATGCCCAAAACCACACTTGGCATCAGGAACAGCCACGGTGGGATAGGCCCCAATGCAATCGCCGGGCCAATCGCAATTCCCCCCAGGCCATACTCTGCAACTTGCTGCCCAAACATCCACCCATACGCCCTCTGCCTCCTAGTGATGGGCGAATCTTGAACAATTCATTCTTTTTGAACGAATCTTTTGAAAGACCAGTACAAACGATTCATACTGGATCGTTCGTTTCGTTCTTTTTTTCGTGCAGGTGCATTACTTCTATGATACAGTATACTACTCTGTACTAGTATATATTACCCCGTACTAGTACGAGTCGTTCATTTTGTTCTTTTTCACACAGGCGCATTACTTCCATGATCCAGTATACTGCTTGGTACAAGTACCTGAATCATTCATATCCTTCATTTTGGCACAGGCACATTACTCTATTATTCAGTACGATTTTGTTCTTAGATTTGCACATGCTTGCTCATCACTGTAGACTGATAGACTGAAGACTCACAGAATTGTACCACTTAACTACTCTGACCAAATTACTAGTTTGACAAATGCACCTTTACCATAGCTTACATATGGATCTGTTGAGCACATTATGTACAAAATAAATATTTTAAGCTTTATGTTAATAGTTTTTCTTACGAAGTCATATGATGCTTTATATTTGAAATAATGGGTTTACTACACACGTATCCATATTACTTCTTGGCCACTGAACAACTTTGTTATAATTAATTTATTATATATGGTAGGCTGTTACATTTTGCTTATGCGCACTGCCTCAAATGAACAAATGTTTGAATAATATAAACTCCAGGCTGTGGGATGGAAGAGAACACACTGACAGCTACACTTATTTTATTGCCTCAAATGTTAAACTTTTTACCAAATGTTGTATGAGATTAGTTCATCATCTTAATGTATGAATTCGTTCAGGTGCATTAATGCTATGATCCATTAAATGGTTAATTAATTTCGTTCTTTACCTCTTTTTTGCGAATGCTTATTATTTCTATGACCTACGGTACAGGTCAGTATGCTGGTTCTTTTAGTTCATTTCAATCTGAGCATGTACAAATGAACGACACAAATCCAAATGATTTGTTCATTTCAATGAACGAGATCCAAAGATACGAGTCAGTAAAAATAATCAAACTTCCCATCACTACTGCCTCCCCATGTCCCTCTTCCAACACTCCCTGGTCACCACAACCACAGTGTGACTTTCTGCACACCACTTCATCCTTGTCCAATATGCCAACGCCAACTTGTCCCGCCTCAAGCATAGCAGTAATTCCCCTGTATCAACCTGCAATGCCACCACCGGTGTAGTCCTGATAGCCCCCACACATAGTCTCAGTGCTCGTGATTGTACGCTGTCTAGTCGCTGTACCACCGTTTTGGCCGCTGCTCCATAAATAAAACACCCATAATCTATCGCTGATCTCATCAGTGCCTGGTACATATACAGCAGCGTTTGCCTGTTCACCCCCCAATCAAAACCAGCCACTGCCCTCATCAGGTTCAACACCTTCCTACACTTTACCTCCACATACTCCACATGCCTCCTCCAAGTAAGCCTCTCATAAAACTCCAAATACTTAAACTCTGACTCTCTTCCCAACTAAAAAAGTCATTTTAATCTATCAAATAACTAAAGGACACTGTAATATTTCGGTAGTGAAATTAAATTCTTTGGATTAACAGAAAATGTGCAATATGCATCGAAATGAAATTAGACAGGTGCATACTTTTTGGACACCCTTGTCATTTTGTTGATTTGAATACCTGTAACTACCTATCACTGATTAATTGGAACACAATTGGTTTGGTGAGCTCATTAAGCCTTGAAATTCATAGACAGGTGCATCCAATCATAAGAAAATGTATTTAGGGTGGTCAATTGCAAGTTGTGGTTCTCTTTGACTCTCCTCTGAAGAGTGACAACATGGGGGCCTCAAAACAACTCTCAAATTACCTGAAAACAAAGATTGTGTAACATTATGGTTTAGGGGAAGGCTACAAAAAGCTGTTGCAGAGATTTAAGCTATCAGTGTTTTGTCCACTGTGAGGTACATAGTGAGGAAATGGAAGACCACAGGCACAGATCTTGTTAAGGCCAGAAGTAGCAGGCCAAGTAAAATATCGGAGGTAAATGCTAAGGATGGTGAGAACGGCCAAAAATCGCCCACAGACCACCTCCAAAGACCTACAACATCATCTTGCTGCAGATGGTGTCACTGTGCATCGGTCAACAATTCAGCGCACTTTGCACAATCAGAAGCTGTACAGAGTTGCTTGAGGTATGCAAATGCACATTTGGATAAGCCAGCTTCATTTTGGAAGAAAGTGCTGTGGACTGATGAAACAAAGATGGAGTTATTTGGTCATAAGAAGGGGCGTTATGCATTGCGTTAAAAGAACACAGCGTTCCAAGACAAACACTTGCTACCCACAGCCAAATTTGGTGGAGGTTCCATCATGCCGTGGGGCTGTGTGGCCAGTGCCGGTACTGGGAATCTTGTTAAAGTTGAGGGTTGCATGGATTCCACTCAATATCAGCAGATACTTGAGAATAACATAGAGGAATCAGTCACAAAGTTGAAGTTACGCCGATATTTCAACAAGACAATGACCCAAAATACTGCTCAAAATCTACTCTGGCATTAATGCAGATGAACAAGTACAATGTTGTGAAATGGCCATCCCAGTCCCCAGACCAGAATATCATTGAAAATCTGTGGGGTGATTTGAAGCAGGCTGTCCATGCTCAGCAACCATCAAACCTAACTGAACTGGAGATGTTTTGCAAGGAGGAATGGTCCAAAATACCTTCATCCAGAATCCAGACATTACAGGCTATAGGAAGCGTCTAGAGGCTGTTATTTCTGCTAAAGGAGGCTCAACTAAATATTGCTGTGACATTTCTGTTGGGGTGCCCAAATGTATGCACCTGTCTAATTTCATTTTGATGCATATTGCAGATTTTCTGTTAATCCAATGAACCTCATTTCACTACCAATATATTACTGTGTCCTTCAGTTATTTGATAGATCAAAATGAAATTGCTGATCCAAATACTGAATTATTTATAAATGAAAATTGTCAAGGGTGCCTAAACGTTTGCATACAACTGTATCTATCAAATAAGAAATTGATAATTCAGTTATACATTCTACCCTCAATTCCCAGTGCACTCAACTTAATTGAAACCCCCTCCCTCCACATACTGTAACGACTTCTCTATGTCAAAGTACACCACAGTCATTCATTGCTAGCATCTTGGCTATATCCGTGCTAACCACCACCAATGCATCAATAGTAGACCTCCCTTTCCTGAACCCACTCTGCGGCTCACTCATAATCCCCTACTCTCCAGGAAAAACATCTAGCTTTTCACTAACATTTTTTTCCATCAGTTTACACAAGCTGGAAATCAAAACAATAGGCCTATGACTATCCACCTTCTCTGGATCTTTACCCGGTTTGATAATGACATTACTACTGCCCGTTTCCACCCGTCAGGCAACACCCCAGTCCTCCACACCTTATTATACATCCCTACTATGGCATCCATTACACTATCAGGGGCCTTCTTATTCATGTTATTGCACACTCTATCTTAGCAAACTCAAAGCTGGTGAATTCAGCATCCATCGCCTCACCTGACGCCACGTTCTTCCTCAACACATCTCCATTCTGTTTCAACATTTCACAGCGTCTCCTCTTACTCTCCTCACATAGGTGACCACCACTGTGCACCTTCGCAAACCCTACACCAAGTGCATCTGCCTTTTCTTTACACATCATTGCAATCAAATCCCCCTCCAACAAAACTGGTATTTCAACATTCCCCCCCTGTCCCATCTTCTTCCTAAACATTTTCCAAACCCTACCAATGTCCTCACACCTCCCTGGCATAGACGCAGACACCCACATCAGGTCTAAACATGATTCAGTGCCCCTAACTACCCTCGTACCACCCCCACCATTAACACACACCATTCCACAACCCTCCATATATTCTGCCACCACAGTCCCATTACTATCAGTGTGTCCTAGGGGTGGAACGGTACATGTATTCGTGTTGAACCGAAACGGTTCGGTGCATGAATTTAAACTGAGAATACACAGTTTAAAAACTCACGTGCAAATTAATTAAGGTAATGCGGAAGTACCGTTAGATACGCAAGTTGTTTATGGACACCTAATTTGTATCCCCGCCTTAGCTCTGAAGCTAAGTAACTGAGCTCCACCTATGTATGCAGTTTTTTGTCAGAACGACGGTCCGGTGAGTGAGTCAGCACTAAGGACGAGTATTGGTGGCGACCCACAAGAGTTAGAGGACCCGCCGAGCTCTAAGATCGCAAGTTTGGGAAAACTTTGGTTTCCCTGTCAGTTACAGTCATAGATTTTATATATCGGTTACAGTAGTAGCTACAAGCGAAAGAGTGGTGGATAAGATGAGGACTGTGTGTCAGCGTTCTTCAGCAGCTGTTGGGTATGTGAGTGGAAATACATCTAACATGCTAACGGATATCAGACACAATCACCCAGCTAGCTCAGGGAAAAACTGTTTGACACTAGATGGTACAGCTTGAGACATGCACAAAAAATTAATTGCGTTCTGCATTTTTGTTTAGCTTTTTTCTCCATTGTACCGAAATCGCACTTAACCGTGATGTCTGAACCGATATGAACCGAACCTTCTGTGTACCGTTCCACCCCTAGTGTGTCCACCTACCCACATCTCATTATGTGCATTAAAATCACCACACCAAATTACCTTTCCACCCCCACCACATCTACCAATTACTTCCAGCTGCACTACACTTAGTTTACAATGAATATGGAAATGAAACACCACCATGTTACCTTCATTCCTGCACACCTCAATTCGTACACACTCAACATCTATTAAATCCACAACTCTATATGCCAGCCCTTCCTTCACGGAGTGAACTCATACACATATTTGTTATACTCCTGACCATTTGCTACTAGGCTCCTTGCATAACATTGTACAGTCAAAGTACAAAAGACATTACCTAACACTCCTCTCCACATCCCCACTCTTAGACTGTTTCCGACATCCCATGCTACATCTCCCCTGTAACTTCTGTAATCCCCAGAAACTCCCTAGCACCCCTCACCACCATATCAATGTGCGCAGACTTTTTCTTAACCTGCTCACTCATATTAAGTATGCTACACATAAACGCCAGGAAATCCACCCGTTTCACGACCATTGTCTTTTGTGTCACTGAACATTCCTCATGATTACACTTCCTGGATCCCCCATCCACCACAACCACCTCCCTTCCACTCTCCATTAATCCACGCTGACCTTGGGCCCTTAGTACAGGTTCACTTTGTCTGCCTTGACTCCTCGCTTCCTCTACATAAGTGACCTTATTCAGTTTTTATATCTTTGTACCTCTGCCTCCTTTCTCTGCACACTACACAATACTGATAATACACACAAGCCCACTGTGTTCCTCATCGCAGTTACAGTACCTCAATTTGGCCTGAGCGTCACACTTCCCATATTCACGTGGGCCCCCACACTTTGCACAACAACTCTGCCCTTTGCACACTCTAGCCACATGTCCTATACATTAGCACTTAAAGCACTGAAGCAGCGCCGGCACAAACTCCCTTAAATAAAGCTCATGTAACCCAAGCACACTCTACTGGGTAGATGTCCATCAACCTCTATCAGCACAGTCAGGCTCTCCACACCTGTCCCTTTAGTCATACACTTTGCCTCTACTACAATTCCCCTCTGAAACTCCCCCATCGATACATCCAGTGGCACCACCGTAATCACCCCCAAACCTTAGCCCTGCCTCCCGGCACATGACACTTAATCACAGCCCCATTCATGGATGTCAATGCCAGTAACTTTTCTCACTGCCAATAACTTTTCTCACAGGCCCAACCTCCGCTTCAATAGCCTTAGACAATGCTATCGGATACATGAGTTTCCTTGTAGGTTCGGAAAACACCACCATTACCATAAACTAGTCCTTCTCATCTTGCCGATAACCCCTTCCTCTCCCCACTCCTCATGTCATCCCCATCCGATATAGAGCCACCATCCTCCCTACCACGTTTCCTCTCCTTTTTTCCCCCTCCTTACTACCTTATTGTAAGTAGGCCCCTCTCCCTCCACTGGGTCATACTTCTCATTTAACTCGTGCATATCCTCCTCGCCATCATCTGAACCACCCGCCATGCCAACCTCAGTCACAGCGCAGCTGTGCAATCTGATCAATTACCAGGTACACAGTTCAGAGATGGAACGCTCAACCTGTGCTCCGCTCTTTCTTCTGTTGCTGCGGTTGTCTGTGGACTCCGTCAAAGATCCCTAAGGCTTCTCTCCTATCCTTCGTACCTGTGTGTGTATGTTTGTTTCTGTTCAGTGTGTCTATTCCCCACAGGTGGTGCAAATCAGGGCTCTTCATTACCCAATCATCACCTATCCATGACTCCTCCCTCTCGTTATCCGGTTCAACTGGTTCCAATCAACATGCTATTCCATCATTCCTTTCTGTTCTATATAAGGTGCCATTTTGTGTTTGAGGCTTGCTCTGTGTCGGGTGGGGTGGTGTTGGAGGCGAGACGGTTGGGCAGTAGGGCGTTGGGGTTAGATAGGGTGAGTCCCACGGTGTTGTTGGAATATTGGGGGGCCTTTGCAGAGTAGGGTGCACTTAGGGTATCTTCGTTTTTATGTAATGGAATATGTGCCACCGCCACTGAGGTGTTTTAATTGTCAGCGGATGGGGCATGTGGCTGCTGTGTGCAGAGGGAAGGGTAGGTGTGGTAGGTGTGGGGGTGCGCATGAGTATGGTAAGTGTGGGGTGGTGAGGTGTTGTAATTGTGGTGGGGAGCACAGTGCTGCGTTTTGGGGGGTGTGGTTCGGAAGAAGGCGGCGGAGGCACAGCGGGTTAAGATGGTAGATGGGGTCACGTATGCGGAAGCGGTGCGGAGAGTGGGGGGACTTGGGGTTGGTGTGCAGGTGGAGAAGGAGAGGGTTGTAGGCCCGGTGTTGGAGGACGGTTTCGGTGTTCGCAGTGTGTTGTTGTCTGAGATGTGTAAGCATGAGTGTGTGGTTGGTAAGGATTCGTTGGTGGTGGGCAGGGTTGAGTTTTTGGGGTTTCTGTGTAGGGTGGTGAATGTTTGTAGTCAGGTTAAGGGGAGGAATGCTAGGATAGATGTTGTGGTGGGTGCTGCTAGGGAGTTTATGAGTATTACTGACGTCACGGGGGAGATGGTTCACGAACTGATGAAAGGGAAGGGGAAGGGGGAGGGTAGGTAGTGGGGGGATTGTGGGCTGGATTTTAATTTCTAGGGTGATGGGATGTGGTGGGTGGTGTTGAATAAGGTGGGCCGTGACCGGCCTCACACTCCGGTACAGTTGGTGGCGGTAGATGCACCTTAAGTTGGTTGCGATCCGCCAATAAAGCCCTTTAGTTAAATTGTATATTTATGTGTCTGTGTCCTTACTCGCACCCACGACCCCATACTTTTTTGCTAACTACTGAGGGGTTCTTGAGCAGTGGGGTGTCAGGTCCCCCTCCTTAACATGAGCTAGATTATAACATTCATAATCAGTAGAGGTGGGTAAAAGTTAATGTAAGAGTACTCTGCTGGGTTCACCCATTTTGGGAAGTTTGCAGTTACAATACATACTAACTGACTTGGTACCCACACAAAAGTATTATATATTGACATACAGTATATAGCGAAAACATATATTTTATATGTACTTATATATTTTTAAACATATACAAATATATGTATTATATGTCCATATATTTAATACATATATTTCATATTCGATTTTGGCCATTTTCAAATATGTTTTATTATGTCTAAAATATATGTAAATCTATTGACATACTGTATATGACAAAATCATAGGTGGTAATATGCATTGAACATATACAGTACATCTGCTTTTATATTGTTTCCTGTCATGTGTTTATTCTATTATCTAGTCGTTTCTTTGATGTACTTTTGCAGAGGAATAGCATTCATGTTGTTTTTCATAATAGGTCTCTTTTGAAATGTACACTTGCAGTACAAAGTGGATCACTATACTGAAACTGCAAAAGGTGCTATATGCTGCTTGACAATGACTAAGTCAAAACCTTGGTGTATTTAGTAAACTTTCCAGTAGATTGTGACATAATGGCAGTTGTATGATACTGTGAATAAAGGTCCTTATTAAATGAAGAGGACTGACCATACCCAGTTGATTCTTTGCTTACAATGCATTTTATTACAATTATGCTAATAAATGTATATCTTGTACAATTTACAGATTTTGACTCTTGTTTGTAAAAGATAATAATTGTCTTTTTCACAGCAATATGTCCTAAACTGGTGGTTATTTTGTGTTTGTTCCATTGTCAAAAATAGTTATAAGCTCACATTAACAAGGAGATTATCAAGAAAATAATGTATTGAAGGTTTATTCCATGATGTGTTGATGAGAAATGCTTAAAATACTGCATATTCATATATTTTGTTATCTTAACATCTAAATGCATGTTAAAATATATAATATGCAATGTATTACGATATTGTGAGGAGTGCAAGTTATATATTCATGAACATATTCAGGACACATATGTACATATACATGTATGTTGAGGAATCCTATACATATGCACATATCTTTTTTGCATGAGTTTTCCGTGTGGATAAGGGGAGTTAATTACTAACCACTAACCACTGACCATATAGTTTACTCTGTTTACATTTCATAGATCACTGGTAAGTTGTAAACTTCGTTTTGTTCTTAAGAAATTATAATAATTGTGTCCATAACACAAACAGAAGAAACCGAAAAAAAGATAACCGAAACAACAGAACATGTGTGATAATTAATGAGGAAATTCCAAAATCTGAACTCAGCCATACCCAGAAAACTACTCTTACCAACCTCTAATTAGTAATGTGTTGATATATAATCAACAAATAACACAAGACCAGTCCAAATCAAAGGGATCCATTGCCAGTCCATAATGGATGAGTGTATCATAGGCTAAATTCAATATACGAGCATTTGAATGAATCTCCGATGCATTGACTGTCTTGCGTTGTGGACCCTTCTGTGACCATACCCCGCCCACGTGGAGGTAATTTGAGTGGACGGCAATGGCTTGAGCTCAGCTGCCTGAGTGACAGACAACAACACACTGAATGTTAAACAGAGGCACCAGGGACTAGAGCATACGGTCTTGGATATTTAAGTGTAAAATGCTTTAAATCCTTACCGTTTTGAAGGCGCTGTGTCACCATGAAGACCCTGCACTTACTCCTCCTGTCATGTTGCTTGTGTGGCTTGTATGAGCTGGGAGGTAAGTTGTCTCTAGATTTAGCGTTTTGGCCACCGGTTGACGCATCTTTGATGTAGTTTATTGAAAATGTTTTAATGTTCATCTAGTAATGTCAACGTTTAACCTGTGCTTAAGATATAACAACACCATTTGTTATGCCTTCTAAAGTTTGTACTACACGTTGACAACTACATTAGCAAGTCCCTATATCCATAGTACTACATTTACAACGATTGGAAAATACACTATGTAAAGTATGTGGGGTAATTTGACCATCTTCAGTCCTGTCTGTCTGTTTTTCTCATGACTGACAGTGTTAACTCTGAGGTATACAATGAATTTGTTCACATTTATTCCTAACATCGTCCAGTCACCCATCATATTATCTCTGTGGCTTCCTTACCATAGCCTGAACAGGAAAGGAAACAGAGCTAAACCAAAAGATATCTAAAGTAGGCCCTTTGTAAATATGTCTGCTCCTGCTTGGGCTTAGCTAATGTAGGTGCCTGTCTTTGTGGTGGTTGCCATCTGTCCCTGTCAGTGGGTTGTGCGAGGGCATTGGTTTATAGGGACACATGATGAATGCTGCTGCCTCCCGTAGATCCGTTATAAATGCTGAGCACCTTCAGAAGCATAATGCATGGAGGTGTAACAAGCATCAACGTCGGACCGTTTTCCGAGGCTGGCTGTTGGACCCGTGCAAGGCCACTGGGTTCGTTATAATGCCGACGACACTCTCACCAGACCCGTGTTCAAACGCTACTTTCAAATCAGTCAGTACTTTTGCCGTGCTTAAGTTTGCTGGCTGCAATGGGAAATATTTCAACTAGTATTTGCGTTCAGGTCTGGCTCCTGTTTTTTCGGGAGCTGTAGTTGTAGTATCAATTGGTACCCATTAGGGGTGCAACGGATCATGAAACTCACGGATCGGATCGGTTTTCGGATCAGAGTCACGGATCGGATAATTTTTCGGATCAGCAAAATAAAAAATATATAAAATAATTGGAATTTGGGTTAGTTGTTTTTATAATTTTCAGTGGTTATGATGAGCAATATGAGAGAGAAATTTGGTTAATATTGATCGTTGTTTAGGTA
>JACXGM010016561.1:0-13143 GCA_016801145.1 Umbra pygmaea | reverse complement strand
ATGAAATCATTACAGTATAACACAATGTCCATTAAACTTCATTGATATCAATCTGTCCCGTTAGGAAAGATAAGCGATTGTGTATCAATGTCACCAGTTTTGGTGCAAATGAAAGTGACTGCACTGGAGAGGCTACAGCATGACAACCCTCAAAAAGGGAATGGTTTTGCAGTTGGTGGCCACAGACAATTGCTCTCTCCTTCATTTTTGTGTTTTGCTAGAGTCCTTGTCACTACTGGTAGCATGGGGTTGCACCTGTAGCCCATTCAGGTTGCACAGGTAGTCCAGCTCTTCCAGGATGGCAAAAGGTTTGTTGTGTCTCCCAGTAAAGTCTCAAGAGCATGGAGGAGATACCAGGAGACGGGCAATTACACAAGGAGAACTGGGCAGGGCCATAAAAGGGCATCAACCCAGCAGCAGTACCGGCATCTGCTACTTTGTGCAAGGAGGAAGAGGAGGATCACTGCCGAGCCTTACAAAATTACCTCCAGCGTGCTACTGGTGTGCATGTATTTATTTATAGATAAAAAGGTGTGTTTGTGTGTGTTGGGGAAATAAAACTTACTTTTTTAAATACTTTTTACATATGCTTTTTGGCATGTCTAAGTTGAGTATCATACAATACTTATTGGACAAAATATAAATTTATTAACCTTCCCAAGTATTTAAACGATTTGAATCATGTTTAATGATAAGTTGATTAAGAAATAATTGTTATTTACAGAAACATTCTGGGAGCAATTAGGGTTAACTGTCTTGCTCAAAAACAGAATGATAGAGGCTTCACCTTGCTACTGTGTGTGTGGTGGGGGGGGGGTTGAACCAGGGTCCTAATAGACCCAAATCATGGGCCCTAAACAACTAAGCCACCTTGCCGCCCCTAGATAGTGATTGCCTGATTGTGTCGGGTGTAGGCTAATGGTAACTACTGTCTCTGGGCATGATCCGATTTACCAATATAATCAGTCTATTTCTGATGAATGTGTAACTACTAACTAATTACTTAAATTGTGAAAGGAATGCTATTGTGAAAGTAATGTGTTAGGTTACTTTTTACCAAAAATGTAGTCTGATTACTGGTGCTAACATTCACTTATTCAAGTATTGACACCAATTCAACCCCATAATATTCTGTGATAAAAAAGTTAATAAACTAACTTCATCTGCTTGATCTTCAAGAAAATGCATACAGGAATAAAAAATGTTTTATACTTCCAGAAATTGTCAGGAGATGGTCTTAACCACCATGAGCTGTTTGAATAAGTTGGGTTGTGCTCTCATGACTGAAATGGCCGTGAGATGACGAGATCTTTATTGTGCTTATTAAGCGATCTCTCGTACCCTGTAGTTTCAACCTTTATTTATGGGGGCCAAAATTACATCTCTCCCTCTTACAGGGGATGTTAATTACTTCAACTACCCCAGCCCTAATTATTTTAAAAGTAAAATTCAGTTGAGAGGTAAGCTCCACCCTTTCAATTAAGTCAACCAATCACATTGAGTTCAAGTAGCACTTTAAAGTCTACAGGAAGCCAGCGCAGGTTTTGAAGGATGAGCTCTAGTGAATCTGACGAGGCAAGCAGCTGAGATATAGACAGTGTTAAAGCTGTGGACTCAGATGTAATCATCCAAGTGTGATCTGAAACACTGGAGATTGGCTCTCGTGCTCATGATTTTCAGTTTTTTTTGTAGTTCCTAGGTACACATTTTTGGGGAGGTGAGAGCGTGCTGTTTGTCAGGTTACAAACTCCATGACCTTGGACCATGTGACTTCTATTCACCACCAGGCTGAGCTGAATGTCCTGCGCTCAGAAGAGGCTTTTCTTTTCACTCCATAACACAGAGGAATACATGGAAGGCTTGGCTTTTGGATCCATGTTATCATCCCAGACCGGGGAATCAGATAGCTCAGTGGTTGCCAGTTCGATTCCTGTGTGAGGCAAATGTTGTTGTGTCCTTGAGCAAGGCACTATACCATAAGTTGCTCCTGGCGATATCCCTGTTCTTACTGTGAGTTGCTCTGGATTAAAGCCTGTGCTAGATGACTAAAATGTACAAATACCTGGATTGACCGATCACCTGCTGTGAGATGCTAATTCTTACATCTGATATACAGTAGTGAATCTAACACCACAAATAGAGCATTTACATTTTAACTCCCACATCCACAACGTTTCCACCCAATATCATTACTTTCTGTTTCATGCCTAAATACACCCACACTACTATCAGACAGAATGCCATGACATGGTAATCTTGGATTACAGCATACTTACTTAATTATTAATTCAATAATTTTCTGCCTTCAGAAACACCCATTGTTGCATAAAACACTTTAGATTTGAAATTGTATGAAGATTCTTGACTTCCTTGTAAGATACTATTTTGGCAGCCTTCTCAGGTGTTTCACGTTTCTCCATGCTTTTTATCACAATACGTTCCTGTCTCAGTTGCTAATAGATTAGGGTACAGAATCTACACCGATCAGCCATATCACTATGCCTATTATTGTCTAGGTCCCACTTTTGCCAGCAAAACAGCCCTGACCGGTCAAGGCATTGAATCCACTAGACCTCTGAAGGTGTGCTGTAGTATCTGGTACCAAGATGTTAGCAGCAGATCCTTTAAGTGTAAGTTGTGAGGTGAGGCCTCTATGGATCAGACTTGTTTGTCCAGCACAACCCACAGATGCTTGATTGGAGTGAGATCTGGTCTCGAACTTGTTTTTGTGTTCCTCAAACCATTCCTGATCCATTTTTGCTTTGTGGCAGGACGCATTATCCTGCTGAAAGAGGCCAATGCCATCAGGGAATACGGTTGCCCTGAAAGTGTGTACATGGTTTACAACAATGCTTAGGAAGGTGGTTCGTGTTAAAGTAACATCCACATGAATGGCAGGACCTACTTTTTCTCAGCAGAACATTGCCCAAAGCATCACATTGCCTTCGCCGGCTTGACTTCTTCCCATAGTGCATCCTGGTGCCATGTTTTCTCCAGGTAAGAGACCCACACTCACCTGACCATCTATGTGCAGCAAAAGAAAATGTGATTCATCAGACCAGGCCACCTTCTTCCATTGCTCCGTGGTCCAGTTATGATACTCACATGCCCATTGAAGGCACTTTTGGAAGTGGACAGGTGTCAGCATGGGCACCCTGACTGGTCTGCGGCTACTTTGCCCCATACGCATCAACCTGCGATGCAGTTTGTGTTCTGAAAGCATTCTATCAGAACCATCATTCACTTTTTTAGCAATTTGAGCTACAGTAGCTTGTCTGTTGGATCGAATAAAACGGGCCAGCCTTCGCTCTCCACATGAATCAATGAGCCTTGGCCACTTCACCGCTTTTCCATCGTTGGACCACGTTTGATAGGTACTGACCCAGGGGTGGCGCGCGTATTTGTTGCTCCCCGCGTCTATCTTTCACTCTGGGTTTCTCCTCATCTAAATATAGAGGATCTCTCTCTTGATTTGACGGCTGGGCCAGAGCACAGTTTTGCGCTCTTGCGGATGCAACAGCCAGTTCATTTCAGCCTACTGTCACCTGTTTTAATACGTCCTGGACTGTAACTGGCTGACCGGCCGTCAAAGTAAAATAGGGAATAGGGCACTTTTTCTCGAACATGGTAAGTTAGGGAATCTATGACATGTCACTCTGTAAATACAGTATAACCAACTGTAAGTACCATTGACACAGACTAATTAGTAATCTACGATGAGTCAGTCAGTGACTCCGAATTCTTTGTTCATCGCATAGAAATACAATGGATAGGCCATTGAACCGCTTGGTGTGGTCATTCGATCAGTACACAACAAAATGGCGATTGTTGTTAATTGTCACGGAGACAATACGCAAATCGGTTTAATGTGGAAATAGGCCGCTAGATCTTTGCAATGGAATGGTACACATAAAAATGGCTGCCACTCTGACCATTCTGCTACATTGATTTGAATTGGAATGTCCTTTCTATCCATTCCATTTCTATGGTTCGTCCTATATCCTTACCTCTGCACCCTGGGTCTCCTGGCATCACTGACAGAAACGTCCAGCACATCACTCTCTGTCTCCACCCATACAATCTTGGAGGACTTGTGTAGAATTTGAATTACTCACAGTCCTTTGAATCTCTACTTCTCTCTCTCCGCTTCAGCACCTCTCTCTCTCACTCTCTATCCGTCGATGTCACTGTATTCCTTATCATAAGCGGCGTGTAAGTCCCTGTGTCTCTCGGTCTCCGTGTCGTTCAATCTCTCACTGTCTTTCTTTCTCTACCTCTCTGTCTCGCTTTGTCTCAAACTCTTTTCCAGGAGAGGAAGATGGATCAAGCGGGATAAAAATTATTTATTGCTGACTGTGTGACCTGACAGATTTCAACCTGACTAATTATGGGATAAACTTTCTAAAGATCACATTAAGAACCTCCAGATGAGCACTAATATATCCACACAGAACAAATTGATTCAATTGGATGCTCTTGAAATGAAATTTGGACATCCAAGGTAATCTTTTTCTCTTCAGTTTCAGTGATTGGAGAAGTAAGGTGGATATTTGAGTAGCAGAGAAACAATAGATTTTCCTCTTAGGCAGGGCTTTTTTCATGCTTGTCCAAATGTACTTTTAATGGATTAAGTCTTCTGTCAATGGCCCTACTCAGATCAGGTTCAAGTTTATAAAAATACACACATGAAAGTTTTGTTAAGGTAAAAGTTGTATAAATTAGTAGTATACCATATAATGTCTAGCTTTTTTTCTGGCCTTTTTATGCGTTATTGACAGACAGTGGGGGAAAATAGAGGTAGTTTGTTGCAGACAATGTAGTGAACCAGATTCAAAGCCATGCTGCAGCAGTACAATGTACACCGTTGGCAGTGTGATAGATGGCTGCAGGGGCGCTGCTGAGGATTTTGGGCCCCATGAAAAGAATCTTGACAGGGCCCCCAACACAGCTGAGACTTATTTATTGGGGGCTTCTCTGGGCCCCCTCTTAGTCATGGGCCCCGAGAATCGTCATCCTTTACCCCCCCTTTACAGCACCCCTGGATGGCTGACGCACTGTGGGACACAGGTTTATATAACAGGCTCTAAATCTACTGTATGTATATACTATAGAGTTGACATGTTCACCTGTGTTGTTATAAAAAACGTTTTTGCAAAGTTATGTGCTGATATGTTCAGTACAGTACATTCCAGCACTTTCACACATTCCAGCACTTCCATATTTCTGAAGTTGAAAATCAGTTTCATTGTCCTCCACTAGGGGGTGCAGTTATTAGTAGGGAAAATTACTGAGATACATTAAAAATAGAATTGTAGAGTATTGTAGCTTGATGCATCTCTCTGACTGAACACTTTGCAATAATAATGACATGTCAGATTAACATGTCACCTAAGTTGAGCTGTGTAGAATTATAAAATATTTCCTAGGTTGGCACTGTCATCTGAAACCTTTTTAACAAATTTCACAGTTGTTCTTTGGCTAAGTCTTAGCAACATCATTTTTAAGATTGATAAAGTGTTAACTTAGTTTTGATAAAATAATTATTTGTTTTTCTTTCACTTCACATAGACTTACCTACATAGATGCCCTACTCAGTCATTTCTTTTCTTATTATCATTTGACACATATCAACCATGTCGAAATCCTGTAAGAGAATTCGACCAGAAAATATTACTGGATGGGTTCCTATGCAAATCCTATAAAGCCCAAACAGATTACTTTAAAATAGCGTGCTATATCCGTTTTAATGTAATATGAGACTTACAGGATCCTGTTATTGTAGAAAATCCTCAAAGACTGTTTTACTTGGGGTGTATTTCATAGTTTCAATGAAAATTTTAAAGCTACACTGTGTATTTCTTTGAGTTGATTCTTAGCAAAAACCCCTTTGTGCTTTCAAAAATATGTGCTAATTCATGTGTAACTAGTTCCACCAAATAAAGTATTTTCGTTAGCATAGAATCTTCCATTCACAATACATAGATTGGTGCCGCTCGAATTGCGGCAGCCATGTTACGCCTCCATCTTTGAAAATACATTAGCCAAAGAGGGACATACATGGAAATTCGAGCTCTGCCTTTCGCGCTTTTACACTAGTGGCACCGTGACGAATGCCAGGGGGAGATTACTTACGACTGCCGGCAAATTTCAAAGTCCATTGAAGATGTAAGATGATGTCTATTCTCGAGGACATGTAACGGCACCACTGGCCCAAGCTGTAAAGTAGGCAAGAACATTAGCCTGGCAACACGAACTCTGATTTTCGGTTTCAAAATAATAGTGCTCGTGGTTCATTGCAATAATCATTGTTTATTCATTGCTTAGGTAGTGTCCATGTTCATGTTTTGCTAAAATTAGTATTCTGTTGGAATAAAACAGACTCTAGTGAATGTTTTTTAAATGTAATCGTGTTTTCACATGAGAACACTGACAATTTATTTATTTATTCAAATTGTGTGTAAAACATATTTGTTACTTTTATTAATAAAACATGTTAAATTATTGTTTTTGCTATCACATGCTCTTATTGTTTTTTTACACACAATACAATTGCATTTGGTTACAATTCACAGGGGCTTCAGTTGCTTGTCATATACAATTTCACCACTAATTGGGAGCAATTCTTACACAATGAAGCTTTAAATAAGGAAAGTGCTTCAGTCAAGCTGGCATCATTGGTCCAGTAAACTATTAAATTGGGCCAATGCAAGTCATATTCAATTCACTCTAAGCCTGCCTTGTCGACAGCCATGCAAATACCTGCATAGATCTATAAGATGACAAGGGGTGATACTGCAAAAATTTAGGTTTGATCTGATACCAAGTAATACATGGACAGTATCGCCAATATTGATATTGATGCCAATACTTTCAATTATTAAAAGCGGCTTATGTACTTTCATGGGAGATAATCATGAATTATGAGGTATTTATTGTTTAGATATTTTTATCTAACTTTAAGAAACATTTACTTATTCTGTTAGACTGTTTGCCTTGTTTTTGTCATATTTTCAGACATCTTAGTACATCAAATTAACTTTAATTTAGGTACATATTGTCTTGTTTTTGGAGGTGTGTTGCAGTGCATTGTAAGGTGAGTGGTGGAATTTCTACCTGCCAGCTGTGAATTTCTATATACCTGCCAAAGTTCTAATCCTGTGTGTCAGATTGGCGGTTGGTGCCGATTCTTTTAGCACTGCCAGTCCAACACGGAAGCCTTTAGTCCTATCATGCACGGGATGATTACGCTCACAAACTATACTTCCACGATTTAACCCACAGGTGCCAGATCTGGACACAAGGAGTCACTGGAGAGTGATGTAGCAGGATAGATAATCAGTCTTATCTAACCCAAATCGCTGGCAGCGCCAGTTAGTACATCACAGTAGGGTTAGCATTTGTACAGTAGAGATAGCATACGTACAGCAGCGTTACATGTGTTAAGAAGGGTTAGTACACCACAGTAGTGTTAGCAATTGTACAGTAGGGTTAGCATTTGTAAAGATGTTTTAGGTCACCACAGTAGGGTTAGCATTTGTACAGAAGGGTTAGCATGTGTAAAGAAGGGTTAGTACACCACAGTAGTGTTAGCATTTGTACAGTAGGGTTAGCATGTGTATAGCAGTGTTAGTACATAACAGTAGGGTCAGCATGCGAAAAAAATGAACATAATTTAAAAAATGAACGTTTACTGAGGTAATAAATCAAGTGAGAAGTGGGTCACTTTCTAATAGACTTCTACAGAAACCAAACTCCTTTCGCAACCGCATCTATCGCCCCCAGCTGGAATTCAGAAAGAATGCATGTTTAAGGCACTTCCGAATTTGCTTCACTTCGCCGAACCTAATGCTTTGTCCATTAATATATACAGTGTATGGTACAGATAGATCTCATTTTGTTAGGTTAATTCAGGGCAAAATTTAAAAGAATGTATGTGGTGTTATATGCTAATTTACACAGAATCCAAGTCATTTAATGAGAGACTATGGCCCATTCCAAGATGTTAAATGTATATAAAATGGATTTACCTTATTTAATGAATCCATAAAATGTTCAGAAGCCTTTTCATTTTATCAGTTGTCACAAGGTTGTTGTACAAATTCCCAGTTTAAAACTCCATGGACCAAGCAATAGGATGTGGAAGGACTAAGTAATTAGTAAAAAGGTTTAGGAAAGGACCAGGCTTGTACTGTACCTACAAAAACCTACTGTAAAGGATCAAGCTTTGGGGGATCAGTCTTCTCCCTGCCGTGTCAGGTAAAGATTATAGGACCACGTGGTCTTTTGAAAACAAATTGTTTGTCCATATTTAAATTTAAATTGTTGTTTAAAAACTTTATTAAACAGTTTAGGTCAAGAAAACAAATCAGCTATTTTCTAATTACCTTATTTTTAGCTGAAGGTAGCTAGATTACTTCACTGTGCCTATATGGTCCCCAGAGTATGACCCATTGTATTTCCACACACTATGACCCCCTCCTGGTTTGGTCCCCACAGACATCCCATCCCACCTCTTAACCGGACAGTGGTTATTGCAGAGCCAGTTAAGACTCATTATCTGCTGTAATGTTTCTGTTAATTGTCAGGAAAAGTCATTATCAGTCAAAAGTGGTCACATTCAATGGAACGATGCTCTTCTTGGTCCCTATTGCAATCTAGGATAATAAAGATGGTTTTGTTGTCAGTGCAGCTATTCAAGGTACAGTGTTTAGATGGATAATGTAACAGTAAACCTGATGCTATTTAGTCACAATAAAATACATTACTAAAGGGAATTCATTCTGCAAGGAAAATCATACTGGTTTTGTTTGTTTGTTAATTTTTCAGCAATAAAATGAAAAATTATGTCTGTCAATGTTTATAATAATTTACTGTAAATTTCATAACACATTGACTGTTGATGACCTATGTAAAACACCACAGCTCAGCAGTTAAGATGTAACACATTGTTCTGGTCACAGTTAGCTGTTAGCCAGTCAACCAGTCAAAAAGTGTCAACCAGACAGCCAGTGATTCAGCGAGCAAGCCAGTCAATCAGCCAGTCAATCAGCCAGTCAATCAGCCAGTCAATCAGCCAGTCAATCAGCCAGTCAATCAGCCAGTCAATTAGTCAATCAATCAGCCAGTCAATCAGCCAGTCAAACAGCCAGTCAGTCAGTTTTTCAAGTATACCTCCAGAATGCCATTTCCAACCTACCAATGTCACGAGCCATCGGTCCCTATTCTTTCAAGTGGGCATTAGGGCTTTTAAAATAGCTGTTAATTTCTCGAGCACAAGGCATAGTAACAAAAAATAAAGTGAAACCTCATAATAATACATTTCAGAATAAAATTACATGTTTACATTAATTAATTATTAATAAAAAATATTAATCAATTATTTTATTTGTTGTATTTTCTGTTATTGTCCATGCACATACATATGAGCTAAATATGGAAAGAATTACATCGTCATAGTAATGGTTAAGTCAAGTGATGCAATATTTGTGGACCTCATTTGCCTGTCCATTGTTTGTTTCCCGTCTAATCCATTATGTACAGAGCAGAGTACAAACCCTGAGTTACATCTTACTCTCAGGAGGACCAATATAGTACCATTCAAAAACAACCTAAAATCATACGCTAATTATAATTTAACAACCGTCTTATGTCTAAACGTAACATAGACCTGCTAACTACTAAACATTTCTACATTCCTACATTTAACTTCAACCCTAATTCTAACGCTATCTGTATCCTAATTCTAATTTCTATCACTTAACCTGCAAGTTAGAAAGGTTCTTGTCGAATTGAGGCCTGGATGTTCCTTGTTTTATTATTGTAGTGAGAATCCCACTAGTAAAACAAGAACACACACTACTCACTCTCCCTCCCTGTCTGCATATCTCCCTCTCTCCCTCACTGTCTGCCCCCCTCCCTCGCTCTCTTTCTCTCTGAAGGTGGGGTATTGAGTCGTAGAGCTATTAGCTCCGCGCTGCAGACATCATTGTGAGGGGAAGGGAGACGATTCCAACGTCAGCACAGGAATAGGGAGCCCTGGCAACAAGGAGAGACACACTCCTACCAGACCATCACACCGTACAGTAAGTCCTAGCTTTGTCCATTTCATACTGTCACTGCCTGATACTGTCAATGGCTTTCTCGATAGATTGTCACTTTTTCTTTGCTAAGCGATAGTGGTAGAGAAAATGGCTGGAACTATATTAGGAAGGGTAGGCTACGCTCAAAGAGAGCGCTCGTTCCAAGCCTTTGAAAAATGTTTACTTCGCACTCTGACCTAAATTTTCACTGCCGGGAGCATAGAAGGTTGTTTGTGGCTTACAGTCATGTGCTTGTCATTTCAAACTAAAAATCCAAACTAACTGTTAACTGCGACATAGGAGAGCCGCGGTTCCGCCAATTTGAAAGCGAGGAAGGAGTGTTTCACTTGCGGGTTGGAGTGCAGGGCAAGCTTAACTGCGCCAATCCACCCAGAATGATTGCATAAGGAATAGTAAAATAAATATTTATGGTAGGCTATAGGGTTTCTTTAAACAACTGTCCACTTTTAGAATTGTTGTGGTACGTGCGTAGCCTACGTGGCCGTATGTCTACTCCTGCTTTGACCAGATAGTTTAATACATCGCGGAAGTATTGTTTTATTCTTCAAAGATAGGGCAAACCAAATAGTCCAACAAATGTAATCAGTATGGTTGGAAAATACATATGTTGGCCAAATGACATGTCATATATTTGGGGAAGAGTTAGCATTTTACTACGTGTTAGGCTACAATCTCATTTCATTGACGCTGGCTGGTTTGTAGAGGACATTTGTTCTGCTGTGTGCGGCTGATTGCTCGACTACCCGTGGCGTGATGTCACTCATCTAGCCTGGTGATTATATAACGACACTGTAGGGATCCCTGGGTGTGATAGTGAGCTATTTATATTCTGTTTACAGTCATGAATTGCACTATGCATAGTAGCCTAATATTTGCAGCATAACTGTCCTTAGAGTGGATAGCGCGCTACAAATGAATTCATTGTACAATAACTAAGCTTTAACATGGTAATTGTATTCAGTATCTAAAAATAACAGCTGTTTTGTCGGGTCAGATAAAAAGTCTGTTAAAATGTTTACGAAATTATTCATTAAAATCTTAGCCCTACAATAACTTTGCAATCGTCTATTGAAGGACACCTAATAATTTTCAACAACAAGCAAGTCTGCAGTGTAACAAAAAGAGGTTTTGTAACGCACACCTGATGCATTAATACATTAGTACTACGTTAAGGATTATAAAAACATGGCTGGTGCTGTTTTTCAATGCAATACAATATTAGAGTTGTATTTATTGCACCTCTGCATCCAATCTGATGTGCAAACTGGTTAGAGTACTATAACGATTTTAATCTTGAAGGTAATATAGTTATTTTTCCATGCATTGAATTACCTAACAGACCTCTGTTGATATTGTTTTATCATAACAGTCATTCTTTTGTTGTACCGACACAGTATTGCCATTGTTCATCATTATTACTGACTGTGAAAGATGCTGCTGAATAGTTTAGATATAGGTTCAGAATGTTCAGAAATTTACACATTACTCACATTTGAACTTGTACTCTGCTGACCACAGGACATTGTTTATTTATGTACCCCCTTTTCTTGGTAGTGTATTTTAAGATGAGTTGGGTTAGGTTTGTGTTGGTTGGCTACCCAGTGTGTGTTGAATGCATCAGAGTACAACAGGATTAAAATGTGTGCTTCAGTCCATTTGATGTTTTTTATTCCACCTACAGTATGGCGCTCATCCTTTACAGGGTTTTACTAGTCTATAGCACTTAACCAGTAGATATTTCTTATAGAAATGTTGTACCATTTATCCATTGGAGATATATTATTCTATAACACCTATCCACTAGAGATATATTCTATAACACCTATCCACTAAAGATATATTATTCTATAACACCTATCTACTAGATATATATTTTTCTATAACACCTATCCACTAGAGATATATTATTCTATAACACCAATTCACTATAGATATATTATTATATAACACCTATCCACTAGAGATATATTATTCTATATCACTTATCCACTAGAAATATTATTTGACAACACCTGTACCTTGGAAATATAGTATTCTGTAATACCTAGCCATTAGAGATATGTATTTCTATAGTATATATACAGTATATATTACAGATATATTATTTGATAGTATCTATCCATTGGAAATATATTATTCTATAATACCTAGCCATTAAAGATATGTTTTTTCTTCAGTACCTATATATTACAGATATATTATTTGATAGTTTTGTTGCCGTGGGGAAATTTGGCCACGGGTGTGGAGGGACTGCTTAAATTTGTAGTTATTACATATGTACATTAAATATACTACATGTATATTAAACGTACATACCGTACAAATTTGATCTGTGCATTCCATGATTATTTAATCTTACCTAGGTTGGCACTGTCATCTGAACAAATTTGATACCTAGTTTGTCTGTGAAGTCTTAGAAACAACATATGAATTTAGTTTTAATAGAAGTAATTGTTTGTTTTCCTGTCACAACATTGTAGATTTATCTCCATATTTGTGGTATGAATCGGGTGAAAAGCCTAGTCTGACTCCGAAGTGCGATGTAACTTTGACATGAGCTGCATCACTTTTAGACCTCACCAGACTGAGTGGCATTCTGTGTTTCTCGCTCATACAGATAATAGCACAACAAGCTAAATAAAGTTGAGAACATTTTCATAACATGACAGATTATATAAGTGAATAGCAAATGCAATTTATTTGTTTAATAATTTAATAATATTTGTGTTTTTTTATAGTTTTTCCTTGGTGTGGTGGCAGTATTTTTACTGTGGCACAGTGCCATGGTAACATGAACGCAAAGGAAACACTGGGGGGTGGAGCATTTCCCTGCATGTAACCATACGCAGTTTTAGCTAGCACCATCATTGAAAATGAATGTCTAAAAACTTCTCAAAATGTTTGTTTCAACTTGACCCTGTGCATTGTGAATGGAGGTAGTCTTGTAACGGCTGCAATCTCTTTCTGCGCATCCCTTTGATCCTGGCAGACACACACACACACACACACACACACACACACACACACACACACACACACACAC
>JACXGM010016560.1:0-20361 GCA_016801145.1 Umbra pygmaea | reverse complement strand
TGCTCTAATATAATATACACACATGTAGGCATAACCACTATCACACACACCCACATAAGGCAAGGATGGTCAGTTATAATGCTCTAAAATAATATACACACATGTAGGCATAACCACTATCACACACACCCACATAAGGCAAGGATGGTCAGTTATAATGCTCTAAAATAATATACACACATGTAGGCATAACCACTATCACACACACCCACATAAGGCAAAGATGGTCAGTTATAATGCTCTAAAATAATATACACTGCGTTGCCTTAGCCCCTCCCCAAACACATTTTGTCTCTCCTTAAATTGAGAGTAACATCTATTTTGCAATTTCCCATACTGTATAATGGTAATTTATGTGTGAGTTTTTTTAAACATGTTTTCTGGTTTAAGTTTGGGTTTTTATACACTGTAAAAAAGCCAACTTGCGAACATTGAGTGTACTATATTTTTTAAGTTGAGTGAATACATTTTCTAGGAAACATGACATTTACGTGCAAAACTAAGTTAATTCAACAAACTTTTGTAAGTTTGCTTATAAGTTTGCTGAACTGTGAATAATAAATTGAGTGAACACATAATTCTGAGTTGACTTGACTAAATGTATAAAAACGAGTTCAGTCAGAAAATAAAAATGTGTTCACTCAACTTAGAAAATAGAGTCACATTGCATCATAATGTGAAGGTTTGAGAAATTAAATTTTGAATGTTTCTAAAGAATCATGGGTAATTCATCATTTGTAGTTTCTAAGATGGTTTAACATAATCTTTTATAAATTTGATGGAAGAAAAGTACAAATATATATTTTGGTATTACATGACTTGCTGTGAAATTAGTTATAATGTAGCTTGATCAACATATTTCGAAACCGTAACATAAAACGGCATTCAATGATTAGACCATCTACCACTATAGTGTTTTTGCACAGATAATTGCATCCCAAATCTGAATGTGTCCCTTATTATACAAGCAGATGATGACAATCAGATGTCTTTGGGCCTCTGGGAGCAGAGCATTCTGTATTTTAGTAGTAACTTAAACTTACGTTCTCAAAACACACATTAAAGTAAAGTTTTTAATTCAGTCAAAAATCAAACTTCAAGTCCATTCAATCTAAATATGCAAGTGTGTTTAACATTTAAAAATGTGTCCACTGGACAAAAAAATTATAGTTGAGAGATTGAACAAAACATAAGTAGTTGGCATGAAAACTTAGGATTTTGAGTTGGCCTCACAACTCAAAAATCTAGTGCAGCCAGTTGCCTTGAAATTTAGAGTTTTCACAACCTTTTATTTTTTACAGTGTACATACGCTCTGATTTCTGAAACAGTCACAAACTTGTAAGCCCTGAGTTTTGAAAAAGTGACAGAAACATTAGCTTTGCCTAAAGACAACATGACAATGTCTTTGACTCAATTCACCATGTTAGTTAGTACACAGAGCCAGTTACTGGTTGCTTCAAGCATCAATATCACACACACAAATGTCTTCTTGCAGAGCAAATACTTTATATGGCTACTTTTTTTATGTAACACATTATTCAGAGGTATAATTCTTCAACTTGTAAGAGGGATGAGAACAAAGAGAATACAGAGTTTTTATGAGCTTCAAAAAAATGTGTAGCTCAAGTGAAACCCATGATGCAATTGGTTGGAGACCTGTGGGCATAGTTTTCTGACAGCAATGGAACTCTAACGATGCAACTGCCAAATATGTAGCACTTGTTATACGAAGCCCGATGCAGCAAGAACGTTTCAATGCTAATACCGTCAAAAGAAAGGTAGCGCTGCTCGCGGAGCTATATCTTTGTATTACGATTTATATTCCACAAGTAATAATACAAAGATATAGCTGCAAATAGGTAGTTCATTTTACCAGGCAGGTTGACTGAGAACAGATTCTGATTTGCGGGAGAAGTGGGGGGGGGGGGGGGGGGGGGGGGGGGGGGGGGGGGGTGAAAGAACTGAAGAATTGAAAGCTGTGGATGATTAGGTTGCCATGATGGTATGAGGGCCAGATTGTCCAGGACATCAGGGTTAACACCCCTACTCTTACGAATAGTGCCATGGGATCTTTAGTGACCACAGAGACTCAGGACACTTGTTTAATGTCCCATCTGACATCTGCGGTACCCTACCCTGAGCAGGGCAGATTGGAAATGATCTTTAGATCAGAGGGAAGAGTGCCCCCTACTGGCCCTCCAACACCACTTGGACTCCAGCATTGGTCTCCCATCCAGGGATTAACCAGGCCCAACCCTGCTTAGCTTTAGAAGCAAACCAGCAGTGGCATACAGGGCGCTATGCTTATTCTAGAGCTTACTATATCATCATAATAATACATTAAACTATGAGCCAATGTGCACTCACAGATCATACAATATATTAAGGAAAGTATTACAGACAGCCTACAGTTAGAGAAATATGACTCTATTCAAGGTGATCATTATTGAATGAATATCATATTGATTTCAATATTATTTAATGATATAGGCCTAGGCTATATAGATGTTATTTTACTGTAATGTAGGCATATTACACCTTTTTCTTTCAACTTTATATGAGTCATGAAATTCTTAAGCAGTCAAATATGACTTCATCTTTCATTGGGTTATAAATATATGATGACACATGCCTAACGTCCCTAGTTATTTGTCAACAATAGAAGTTTAAAAAACAAATGAAAAAAAAAATCAATTAGACAAAAGTTGCTTGACCTTTGTAAATTAAGGTAATGGCTAATAAAAAATTGCTAAACCTCTAATAACACCTAAAATAAAAAATAATAAAAAATAATATATCTGCAGAACTTTAAACCAAATGGAGCTTAAATTAAACGAACCTGGAACAAATCTTAAGTGTGTCCTGCCCCAGGCCATAGTTCAAGAAGTTATTTTACATTTCACTGTTGGGGAATTTTAGAAGTTGGTTAAAAGTTGGAAGTTAAATCTCCAAAACTTAAATTAGATACAAACAAGCTACGGTATTTGGATGTCAGAAGAAAGCCTGTATTTTCACAAAGGTTAAACAGGTCCTTCATGTTGTGGAGTTGAATAAAAATGAATAAATAGATATTAACCTCATGTAATGTAGGCAGGATTCCAAAATGTCCCTGAATTTTAAACTAGCTCCAACGCCCCTACCCACAATTCTCTCTCTCCACCTTGCTCTCCACGGTGTAGCTTTTGGACACCTGGGAAAATTCAACATATAAAAAACACTTGCACAAATGGCAGACATACAAGTGAACATACAGCTGCAGGGCTGTAAGGGCTGAGTGGAACGGGAATCATCTGTGATTCATTCAGAGAATCATTGTTAGTTGAACTTCATATACTATAGTGATGAAAACTCATTTCAGTGAGCTGGCTTCTGGCATTCGCTTAGAAGAAATGGCTCATTTGGATACCAAACAGCGCTTTCTTCAAAAGGCTAATAAATAACCCTCAAACCATGAAGTGCAAATCTCTAATGAAAAGTTAAAACAGTACATTTTACCTGTCCTATGTATTAGACTGCTTTCTTTGGAAATCAGGGTGCCAAGTATCTCCTTTCAACGATGCAATTTGGTTCCCAATCTTACAAAAAAATGAGCTGTTCCGACATACCGAGACAGCAACAGTCTCACTAGCTGAAGAATCGTTATGACTTCCGAAACATTTGAACACAATAAATGCTGAACTTCACACTCACCAGCTACTTCTGTACAATCATGTAAAGTGAGTGTTTCATTGTGAGGCACAGTGAAACCAGACAGTTCAACAGAGCCAGCTGGTGTGTGAGATTAATATGTCCTGAGCCCACCAGGTGTGTGAAAATGAATAGAAGACAGTAAAGCACACTTGAATCATGAATATAAACGCGTGCTCAGGCATCATTCCATTCTGACTAGACGAGACCACATACACGGGCACATTGAGGGGAAAAGGGGACAGCTGTTTAAAATAATTTCTTCTTTCCCCGCCAAGGTTTTCACCACCATCACTTTAGAACGACTATATAATCACATCTAGTAGAGCCAAATAATACAGTAGAGCTGCAATCCAAGCCAACAAGCAGAGCTTTGTTATGATGATGCCAAACAACACAAAATTTGATCATCCCATTTCTCCAGATCACTTTACCAACCACCTTGCTAATTATGACTGCAGTCATTGATACATTGTTGCCTCCTTACAGGAATTACACTAAACATCAGCCCTGGGGCTGTGGAAATATTTCCCTGCTAAACAGATGGCCTTCATATTAGGAGTGTTTCACGTGGAGACATGCGGGTGATAATGAGTTTGGGTGGGAGGTGGCACGGCTGCTGTTAGGAAGCTTTCTGGCTTCATGTTGGAGGAAGGCCCAACTTCGGGAGGGCATTGTGTTCAGTAGTCACCAAACAAGTGTAGGTGCCGGTTTTGGGGTTTCCGTTGAAAAAAAATGTTTTTGCTATTGTGTGGCCCAATAAAGATAACTCAGGTTTGTGCTAGTTTGTTGTAGTACAGCTCCTGACTTGGATTACATGTGCTGTCTGTGCCCTTCCTCGCTGTCTTCCTCTACAGTTCCTGCCTGCTTCCCAAGCCTCTGCTTCCTACTGTTCTGTCATAAAACGATAATGCACCCCCCCCAAAAAAAGACAAAATAAATATGACTCTGGTGGCAAAATCAGCCCCTAGACATTGAGAACTTGTATGAGGGACATTGAGAACGCATGTATATTATGACCCATTTTATGCCTACTAGATGGTACAGTGGTACAGAGCAGTGTTTTTCAAACCTCTGCTCAGGGCACATTAGCCGTTCCACAGTTTAGCTGTAGCTGCTGAACTATCACACCGTATTCATTAAACAAGGTCCTGATCATTAGAAGATGAGTTGAATCAGGTGTGCTAGCTCAGAAATGGATCAAATACATGGAACGACTGGTGTTTCCAGAGGAAAGGGTTGAAAAACACTGATATAGAGGAGCACTTCCTAAACCTCTTCTGCAGTACCCACAGCCAGTCCATGTATTTGAACTACCCGAGCTAGCATACCTGATTCAAATTGTGTACTAATCAACAAGTCCTTGATTAGTAAATTTGATGTGCTAGTTTAGGGCTATAGCTAAACTGTGTCATGTCTAAAGGGGTGGTGGGGCTCAAGTAGAGGTTTGAGAACCACTGATATGTACAACCCCAATTCTGAAAAAGTTGGGACAATATGGAAAATGCAAGAACACTCATTTTAAATCTGATAACTGCAACACACACCAAAAATTTTGGGAGTTGGGACAGTCAACTGTTTACCACTGTGTAACTGTAACCGGTGGATAAGAGTCTCTGCTTTGTTGTTTTGTATTAATGATGACCCAAAGGCCAAAATTTTCCTCTGGAAATTGTTGTTTTTATTCTGATGACATAAAAACACTTTCTGTAAGTACACAGCACTCCCAACTCTGAACACTGAAAGACATTAATTCAAACGTAATTTGCCAAATCATAAACAATTTCAACTGTACATGCTGTCCTATACATGTCATTTGCTACAGTATGCTAGCTAGCATATTGAACAATAACGAACATTATTACCATGAAAATATATGGTAATGTTCATACATATCTTCAAAATATTTATGTCTCAATATATGGGATTATATTGAACTAGTCTTTTAATTTTATTGATATACCTCTTCCATAGATGGACAAAACAGGAAGGAGGTAACAGGAAGAGGGGGAATTTATAGTAGAATAAAAGAGGAGCATACTGGGTAAATCATACACTTACAGTAAATAAGAAACTATGACAACAGGTAAACATATTGAGGAAATACATTTTTGTGTAAATATTAATAACTGAATTCTAAATCTGTTACATAACATCCCCTTTTCTTTTGATAACACTTATTAAGCATTTGGTCACTGAAGACACCAGTTGGTTCAGTTTAACAATCAGAATTTTCCCCCAATCATCCATTATGTATGTTCTCACTAAGCAACTGTCTACGGGGCCTTCGTTGCCTTATTTTGCGTTTCATAATGAGACACATTCTCAATTGGAGACAGGTCAGGACTGCAGGCAGACCATACTAGCACCCACACTCTCTGCTTACACAACCATGCGCTTGTAATACGGGCTCAATGTGGTTTGGCATTGTCCTGCTGGAAAAGACGACCTCTGAATTGTTGCTCCAAAATATGTACATTGCTTTTTGTATTAATGGTGTCCTCAGTTGCGCACCTAAGGACATGCATAATGGATAAATGAGGGAAAATTATGCTTGCTTTACTTAACTGGTGTCTATAAAGAAAAGGTGATGTTACACAATCAATTGTCTTAACTTTGTTGGTGTGTTGCAGTCATCAGTTTTGAAATGAGTGTATATTTTCAAAAATAAATTACATTTACAAAGTAAAACGTCACGCGAGTTTTCAATATATTACAGGGTGAGTAGAATTTTCAAATGACACTTTTTTTTTAAAATTTTCAAACTTACAATTTTTTTTAAATAATTTATCCAGAGCGATTTACAGTAAGTATAAGAACATTTCCCCAGAGCAAATTGGGGCACAGTGACTTGCCCAAGGACACAACAATATTTGGCACCTTCCGACTACAAGTCTGACTGTAGATGGCTCAGTATACCAGCTATGGTAAAAAAACACTCCATATTTTAAATGCATGTTTCTATAAAAGATCAGTAAACTGTAGCAAAGAAACAAGTGTGTATACTTCATTTAGCCCTATCCCCACTGGAGGGCCCTGCATGCATCCAGGGAGTTACTCTTGCCCACCCACCCAGGCCCAAGGACGAAAAATACCGGCTCCCGCTCAACTAAAGGGCTGTAATGAATGGGCTGCCACACCACCCCGCTGTGGCAATTTGAAGAGAGGAACATATTATATACCACCCTATTTGCTGTTGTGATGAGCTTCAGACACCTCCCATTATTTATTAGGAGAGGCCACTGGAACAGAGCAGAGGTCAGGGAGTCCAGGTAAATGGGTGGCATTAATAAGAGGGAGGGATGGAGAGTGTGGATGAATGGAAGGCGAATAAAAACAGATGCAATGACAGACAGTCCTGCAATTCCACTGCTTTGTGTCTATTCATTAAGATATTAGAACATGACTTTACTATATATAACATAATGCTAATCGTATGTATGCTGCTCCTGTATTACTGTAAACATTCAGTGTTACACTCACAGACTAAAAAGAGTTGTTTTTAGTCCAGGGCTAGGTTTATTGTGTGCATGAGAAAACATATTTTTAGTGTGCATCCATTGCTAAACATCTACATGTGATTACAAACCAAACTTGAACATGTCGTTATTGACTGAATGCACATCACTTACGGTTGTGTACGACCTGACAAAGATCCAATTAGGTTTGAACTGTCTCTGTTGTTCTGTTCTTTTCTTACAAGACATTCACAATGGGAACATGCGAGAGTTGTTTATTGTTATGCTTTTGTTAATTGAGTGCTTTGCTGAAAGCATTCAGGACGATTACCAGTGCTGGTCATATTTTGGATTATTACACTGCATTTTAGTGTCACAATTTCTTTACATGAGATCTTGATGAATAGGATGTGTTTACCTGAAGTGGACTGGGACGGCAAAGTAAAAAATATGCGATGGTTGATAGATGAATGAAATGCAGCATTTTGAACTGGGGGGGGTTAAAACCTTTGTTAGAGTGTGTTCTCATGGAGCTATAAGACAAATGGTGTAGTTTTCCACAGGTCAACTGGGGTTTTCTTTTCCCATAATGACCTTTCTGAGAGATGGAGGAACCAGTAACCCACCTCCCTTAGCAGCGGAGAATGAAGCATAGGTGACTTCATCCTAACGCTTGATAACAGAGGCCTAATGATTACCATGATAATAACAACCTGTCCAACAGCAGTGAATGATAACCATGGTTGTTCCATTGTGATGTGCAAAAGCATCACACCTAACATACACCCAGCTAAATGTTTTGTGACGGACACATTAAATATGATTTCCTCTGGTGAATAAAACACCATAGACAATGTTTGATATGTTCTAAAGGCTTCAAAGTACCTTGACAATTAGATTTTACAGGAAATGAAGGGTGGCTGACATTTGTGCATTACTTTCCACTTCAGTGATGAACTGAAATGAGCAGTTCCATTGTAGTTTGAAGCCAGTAGACCCTTGAGGAGCAGCCGTCACTTCTTGAGATGTACGTTTGTGCTGAGAAGCTGCCAGCTTGTATGAAATAGTGGATTACAAATTGCCCTCTGCTAGCTGTCCTGCATGGATGTCAGCCTGTAGTATCTCCACTTCCTGCACCCTACAGAGCTTGCAAATATTGCAATGTCACACCAAGTAAGGCAGATTCAGTGCCAGCAAGAAACATCACGAAGGACGAAGCTAAAGAATTTGAAAGCAGTTTCATACTAACCACTTCATAATGCTGATGGACAAGCTGAAATGTCAACACAGAAGATAGCAAATAATTAACTAACGTCCTATAGTTGTAAGGTGGACTCTGAAATGGGTGAAAAACAGACTATTCTTTGGGAAATATACACTCGCCAGTTCATTAGGTACACCTTGGTAGTACCAGGTTGGACCCACTTTTGCCTTCAGAACTCCCTTAATTATTTTTGGCATTGATTCAACAAGGTCCTGGATACATTCCTCAGGGATACATTCCATATTGACAATGTGGACATCACGCAGTTGCTGCAAATTTGTCGACTGCACATCCATGATGTGAATCTCCGGTTCCACCACATCCCAAAGTGCATGTGAAGTGCTCGATTGGATTGAGATCTGGTGACTGTGGATGTCATTTGTGTACAGTGAACTCAATGTTATGTTGAATAAATAAGTTTGAGATTCTGTGAGTTTTGTGACATGTCGTGTTATCCTTCTGGAAGTAACCATTAGAAAATGGGTGCCCTGTGGTCATAAAGGGATAATGGTCAACAACAATACTCAGGTAGGCTGTGGTGCTCTGTTGGTTCCAAGGAAACATCCCCTACACCATTACACCACCTCCCTGAACCGTTGTGACAATGGACCCATACTTTCATGTTGTTGATGCCAAATTCTGACCCTACCATCTGAATGTCACAGCAGAACACAAGACTCGTCAGACCAGGTAATGTTTTTCCAATCTTCTGAATTACAATTTTGGTGGGCCCATGCACTCTGTAGCCTCAGTTTCCTGTTCTTAGCTGACAGGAGTGGCACTCAGTGTGGTCTTGTGCTGCTGTAGCCCATCTGCTTCAAGGTTCCAGATGTTGTGCATTCAGAGCAGTGGTGGCTGCTGGTCTTTCAAAGAGGAGAAGCTTATTTTCGGCCTACATCATAAAAATTGACCATTTATTTATACATAAATTCTGCCCTAGATCCCTGTTCAAGTAAATGCTGACCCTGTCGTACTAACTAGGCGTCTTTTCCAGTGACTTGACCAGTGTCCTCTCAATGGCCAGCAGAGCTAGGGTACTTAAACGGCATTGGCCCATTGGGTTATGGATGTAGGACTTGAGCCACTTTAAACAGGAGAAGCTCCTTTCTACACCTGCAAATGTAGCACCAATTGTTGCCACTAATGAGAACAGTTTGTAAAGCTGATGCATTGCACTGTCTAACTCTGTCTTTAAGAAACACCAAGTAATCACACATCTTTCCCCTGTTACCCTGCATGTCCTGATCTGAATACAGGACTTGAAGTTTAGACCTCAGTGGGAATGTGGGAATTAGGTTAGACTGAAACAAGAAATGTGGTGTATAATAGTATGAAATGTATGATGAAAAATGGCTAGCAATTTCGCCAAGCAAATACCGAGAAATAGGTTGCAGCAGTTTGTCTTTCGACTACACTAGCAAAATCCACGATGGGACTAAGCTCAAATAGCTTCGGTGACTTTTCATAGTACAAAGTCGTGCAGGAAAATCCCAGTAGCTCAGCACTTTCTGAAATACTCAAACCAGCCGTCTGGCACCAACAAACATGCAATGCTCAACGTCACTTAAACATCTTTCTTCCCCATTCTGATGCTTGGTTTAAACTTCAGCAGATTGTGTTGTGTTTGTCTATATGCCTTATCCAGTGGTTCTCAAATGTTTCCTAGGGACCCCAAGTTGTCTCCCAGGATTGTTGTAGCCCTGAAGTACAGTACCTCATCTGATGTCAGCAGCCAAGGGCTTCATAAATAGTAAACAAGTTGATTCAGGTGTTCTAGCTCTGCGATACATTTGATAAATGGAATGTCTGGTGGGCCCAGGAGAGGTTTGAGAACCACTGCCTTAATGCATTGACTTGCCACCACATGATAGGCTGATTAAATATTTGTGTTAACAAGAAGCTGAACAGGTGTGTGAGTGTAATGTTGTAATCTCGACATAATTTCAGCATTTTTCCCACACACTCATATTACAATATGACTTCTGTTGAAACGTTATGGGTGGGGGGAATAGTTCATATACAGCAATGGAAAAAAATAATTGTACACTGAAAATTTGTCTTAAATCAAACATATTTGAAAGCCTCTGGAATGTGATCAAGAGGAAGATGGATGGTCACAAACCATTAAACAAAGCCGAGCTCCTTGAATATTTGCACCAGGAGTGGCATGAAGTCACCCAACATCAATGTGAAAGACTGGGGGAGAGCATGTCAAGATGCATGAAAGATAATAATTATTATTATACAATTAATATTATTCCACCAAATATTGATTTCTGATCTCTTCCTAAGTCAACACATTAGTATTGTTTTATTTAAAAATGAATGTTAACTTATTTTATTTGCATTATTCGAGGTCTGACAACACTGCATCTTTTTTGTTATGACCAGTTGTCATGTTCTGCAAATAAATGTCTGAATGACCAGGCATGGGCAGTATCTATGATACATGTATTTAAAATGCTTATTTCAAATACAAAATAGTATTTTGTATTTGATAGGCAGAATGAAAATGGCTTAGTATTTTGTATCAAAATATTTTAGTGTATTTTGAATTTTAAATATGTTGTGAGAAGTCTAAATGATCACAAAAATGCCTCTGATTGGTGCCTATTCCAAAATAAATCTGCTATTGAACAAGACTGTGTGGGCACTATACAATTGCATCTCAAAATTTTTTATTATCATGGAAAAGTTCATTTTTGTCCGTAAATTAAATTCAAAAAGTGACATATTTCAAGTCTTTTTTCATTTCAATCTTGATTATTACAGCTTACAGCTCATGGAAATTAAAAATCCAGAGAAGAGCTCTAATCAGCAAAAAATAAAAACACATGCAAAGGTTTCCTGAGCCTTTAATCTCTCAGTCTGATTCAATACACACAACCACAATCACAGGGAAGACTGCTGAAGTGTGGAGAGGCACAGAATCCAAGTTGCTTGAAGTCCACTGTTTCTACAGTCTGTTATGCTTTGTATTGCCATGTCATCTGCGGGTGTTGGTCCATTGTGTTTTATCAAGTCCAGAGTCAATGCAGCTGTCAACCAGGAGATTTTAGAGCACTACCATTAGCTGACAAGCTTTATGGAGATGCTGATTTCCTTTTCCAGCAGGACTTGGCACCTGCCCACAGTGCCAAAATGACTTTTAACTGGTTTTCTGACCATGGTATTACTGAGCCAACTTGCCTGACCTGAACATCCATAGAGAATCTATTGGCTATTTCAAGAGGAAAATGAGAGACACTAGACCCAAAAATACAGATGAGCTGAAGGGCGCTATCAGAGCATACTGGGCTTCCATAACACCTCAGCAGTGCCGCAGGCTAATTGCCTCCAAGCCACGCTGCATTGATGCATTTATTCATGCAAAAGGAGCCCCGACCAAGTAGGGGTGCACTCATTTTTCAGAAGGTCCACATTTCTGTAAATTCTTTATTCTAATATTTTGAGATACTGGACTTTATTTCTATGAGCTGTAAGCAGGGGCGCTGTAAAGGGGGGGTAAAGGATGACGATTCTCGGGGCCCATGACTAAGAGGGGGCCCAGAGAAGCCCTGTCTCAGCTGTGTTGGGGGCCCTGTCAAGATTCATTTCATGGGGCCCAAAATCCTTAGCAGCGCCCCTGGCTGTAAGCAGTAATCATCAAGATTGAAACTAAAAAAGACTTGAAATATGTCACTTTATGAATTAAATTATGGACAAAAATTAACTTGAAATATGTCACTTTGGGCCCTATTTTAATGATCTAAGTGCAATGCATGAAGCACATGGCACAAGTGTGATTTGGGCATGTCCCAAATCCACTTTTGCTAGTTTGACAGCGGATAAAAGTGTCCATGCGGCGGGCGTATGCTATTATGATGGCGGTTTTGCACCGTAATATTTTTATTTGTAATCTTTTGCATGTTTGTGTGCTGCTGTGCTTTCCTGTGTGTGTGCAACAAGCATAGTGTGCATGCGCTGTGCATTCACCTAGGTGGATTTGACTAATTTGCTGTTAAAATAACAATGACATGATGTGTCATTGCTGCGCCAAAAAAAAGAGATTTAACTGACTTAGAAGTAAAGCAAATTCCAAAGTTGAAAATGCTAAGACATTGTGGCGTGATCACTGAACCATCAAAACTTGTGTTGCAAACAGTCAACAGGGTCACAAGAAACATGTTGAGAGACAAATGAACTGCCAAAGATTTGCAAAGACTGGTGAAGTTACCAGGAATGCATTATCATCCAGTGCTGTCATTTTCCAGAACTGCAACCTACCTGGAGTGCCGAGAAGTACAAGGTGTTCAGTGCTCAGAGACATGGCCAAGGTAAGGAAGGCTGAAACTAGACCACCACCGAACAAGACGCATCAGTTGAAATATTAAGACTGGGCCAAGAAATATCTTAAAGATTTTTCAAAGGTTTTATGGACTGATGAGATGGGAGTGACTTGACAGACCAGATGAATGGGCCCGTGGCTGGATTAGTAACTTGCACAGAGCTCCACTTCAACTCAGATGCCAGCAAAGTGGAGGTGGAGTACTGGTATGGGCTGATATTATAAAAATGAGCTAGTTGGACCTTTTCAGGTTGAAGATGTAATTTAACTCAACTCGCAAACCCACTGCCACTTTTTAGAAGATACTTACTTCAAGCAGTGGTACAGGAAAAAGTCTGCAGCTTTTGTTTTTTTCCAGATTTTTATGCAGGACAATGCTCCAACACATGTATCAAAGTACTCCACAGCGTGGCTAGCCAGTAAAGGCCTTAAAGATGAAAGAATAATGACATGGCCTCCTTCCTCACCTGACCTAAACGCTATTGAAAACGTGTGGTCCCTTCTTAAATGGTCAATTTACAGTGAAGGTAAACAGTACACCTCTCTGAACAGTGTCTGGGAGGCTGTGGTTGCTGCTGCACAAAAAGCTGATCATCATCAGATCAAGAAACCGACAGACTCCATGAATGGAAGGCTTATGACTGTTATTGGAAAAAAGGGTGGCTATATTGTTCACTGATTTGTTTTGAAATGTCAGAAATGTTTATTTGTAAATTTAGTTTATTATTCTCACTTTAACAGATCAAAATCAACAAGTGAGATGGGAAACGTTTTGTTTTTCCATTTAGTTGCATAATTATTCTGCACTCAAATATTTGCCCAACATTTGTTCACACATGGATATTCTCAGAAGAAAGCCAAGACTTCACTTGTACTTTTTAACTATTCAGGATTGAGGTGTATGTACATTTTGGATTGACAGAGAGCACTGTAGTTGTTCAATAATAACATTAATCCTCAAGAAAAGCCAGAGACACTGATGATTTTTCCAGAGCTCTATATTCATTGTGAGGAAATGTAAATGTTTAGCTACAGGGGTTAATATTAATTTTGCTAATGGTACTAACATTTACATATTAATGTACTAAACTTCTATTTTACCTAAGAATGTTTTGCCATTTATATTATGTACAGACCGTTATCGATGTAAACAATCGGTCAGAGTATATAATAAGTGCTTCAACAACACAAATGTCACTGAGTTGGACAATTAGAACAGGACAGTGAAACACTCATGGTTTTCATCTTCTAAAACAGACTGAATGAAACCAGGGACAAAAGGTGGCTCAAACAAACAGGTAGAAGAAAATGACTTAGTTCAATAGTCCTGCTGAAAATGTGAAACTAATCTAGATTAGATTTAAATTACTTAGTACATATATTTAATGGAAATGAACTAGCCTATTTGTGTTGGTTAAAGATATAAAATTTGACATGATCTGGAGAAAGTTTGGGTTAAGTGCCTTGCGCAAGGACACAACAACACTTTGGCATTGTCGGGCATCAAACTGGAACCCTTCTAAGTCTGACAACCTAACCACCGAGACATCTGACGCCTTTAATAATACCCTTTCCCCTTCACAGTACATATTTAATAGATGAAGGAAGCCAGAGTTACCAGGTGCTTGTTGAGGCAGTTCTCAGGAGATATATGCTAGGGTCAATTCATCAGGGAAGGCACAGTGAACATCTTGATCTCTTCGTTTTTCTTTTCCAAGTGGAGCCTTTTCTACAGAGGACAGTGGTGGTGTCACATCAAAGCGTGTCTTGTGTAAAACAGACATTAACTGTATGAGCTTCACTAAATGAATATGAACAGGCACAGACATCTTGGAACATGACGGCGTCCAGTGAACAGCCAACATGTCTTCAGAAACAGATGTCTCCAACACTATATGGATGTACATTCCTATATATTATCACCCTAGGAAAGGAATATCAGTAAGCAAAAACACAATATTGTGATGGCAGCTAAAGCACTCACATATAAAACAGCAACACATAATTATCTGAAGGTAGCAATCCCTGTATCCTTAGCAGAGGGTAGAAAATGTCAAAACTACGATCCACTGTAACCCAGAATAAACCCCCAAGTGTTTTAATGTGAGTTGCAGCATCATCAATATCTAAAGTGGACCCAATCTAGCATCCTCACTAATGTCACCCTGACACACACACGCACACGCACACGCACACACACACACACACACACGCGCGCAACGTTCCACTCATCCAAATTAGGTCTAAAGCCAAGCCCTGTGAACAATGTTTGTTTTTTTCCAAGTGCTATCTTATTCCAGGATTACTAATCAAACAAGCCTGAGGCCATGTGATGGGTAAACATCTGAGCAGGGCCTTGGCAGCCATTCAACACCCCCCCTCTCCCCCCATAGCCAATGGATAAGAGAAGGCTGGCTACTTAAACTGGAATATACGAAAACACATTGAAAAATAAAGCTTTTGGATAAACTTCCAAGTTTGTTTTTAATGTAAAAAAGAACTACCCTTTCACCAAAACAAATGGTACGCAAATATAGCATTTGACACGCTAATACACTTCTGAGCGTAAGACCTTCCGCCCTTAGTAAGGATGTCACTGTGCTACTTTCAGTTTTTTTAGCAATTGAATATAAATGACATAGGAACCATGAGAAGTCATATTTTCTCAGACAGTGACAGATTTTTTTTCTTCTGGCACATGCGGGTGAAAATATGCCATTCTTTATATATATATATTTTTGGTACACATTCAATCTCGAACATGATCAGTTTATAGTAGGCTATAGCGTCTCTTAACTGTTTCATTCTGCTTGAACTGGCTCAGGCTGAAGTCATAGAGTCCCTTGCAGTGCAAATCTGTGCTACTATGTTTAGCGAAGGCTACGCCAGCTTCCATTTCAGAGTCTCGCAGGTGCATTGCATCCATTTCGTTCTCCTGTGACTGTTTCAATGTGTTGCTCTGTGAACGGCCCTCACAATGCTTTAGAGCGTGTCCATGTTAAGTAGGAACACTAGGAAAATGTTTCTTACGCCACTGGTCCCTCGTACTACACGTTCTGTGATAACAGCCTGACTTTCTTCCCCGTCAGAAACAGGCTCCTGAGTTGTGCCAAAGACGGCAGCTTCATCTTGTCTTTGTTTTTGCTGTAAACATTGAGGAATATACCCAGCAGCACCAAAAGGCCACCCCATATGTACCTAGAAGAGATGGAACAGATTTTAAGTACCCTGAAAACTGAATGGAGATCAAATGAGACAGAAGACGCATGATACAGTAACTTACTGGAAAGTAAAAGGCTTGGAGAAGAACATGAAGGATAGAACAATTGTCATAGCCTTACGTCCGGTAGTTACTGAAATTAACAGAAATGGAAATAAAATCTTTATCACAAAACCTTTACTCTAAACTCAATAGTCCAAAGGTTTATGTTGACGAGACTTCTCTGACGTCTATTTTATAGTCAAAGTTTGCCAGAACATTAATATAAGATTACGATCATGAATCTGTCTTAATTTTTGCAATCTGATGTAATCAAACATTTCTGCTTTAAGACTTTCATAACACTGTTTAGTAGTTAGTATTGATATAACAAGTCAAATTCTAGACATTGAAGCATTGAAGTCTGTCTAATCAAACACTTCCAACACAAAAATGCTAAGAATCTGCCCAGGCTGGAATGGTATTCTCACCTGTGACTGCAACCAGCGCTCCAAAGAGTTTGATCAAAGCCAACACAAACGAGATCCCAAAATACCCCGTGAGAGAGAACAGGAATGCATAACCATATGTGGTCACGGGATGCTGAACAATACAAAATACAACACATACCACCAAATTATAGAATTCTGTCATTGTTCCCCTTTAATAACGTTCCCTATGTTTTTATCTACGATAATGAAACATTTCTGGTGTTTTACAAACCTTAGAGCAGAAGGCCACAGCCGGTCCTAAGCCACCCACACACAGCAAGCCAGTTAATAGGTACACAAAGCCGATCGAATAGGAATATAAAACCTTAGAGAAAAGCAAAATGGAACAAATAAGCCCTGACTGCCATTTTGTGAGAAACAGACATATGTACAGGTCCAGATGTAAAAAGCTGGTCGTAAGGCCTCAGTACCATTTCGGAGTTGGAGCCGTTGTGAAACTTCATGGCTTTCTCCTGTACATTACCAATAGCAGCATCAGCACACAGGGCCAGAGAAATGAAGACCACCCCTACAACACAAGAGCACCAAGTCATTATCTCATTTATTTAACCAGGTACGTTGACTGAGAACACCTTCTCATTTGCAGCAATGACCTGGGTAAATTGCATAAAGTACTAAGTAAAGCAATTAAAAAGCAACACTATCAAGTAAAACAAACAGTCAGTAATAAAATGTTCTTCAAGTAAACGTCTAAAATGCACTAATGACACCAGATCCTCTAATTTAAGAATACATTGTAATTCATTCCATATGTGAGGGGCAAAGGAACTTAAAGCAGATCTACACAATTCATTGGAGATCTTATTGATCTCTAGTAATATCCACCCCTGATTTTGTGTCTTGTAGCCACTCTGTCTGCGAAATTGAATTGATAAAAGGTGGTAGTTTGTTCAAAAGAGCTGTATAAATAAAAAGTGTAAAAAGCATTTCTCTGCAACATTTTAAAGCCAGCCATTGCTGAGGAAACAATAACCTCAGAGTAACAAAGGCTCTCCAAAGCTTAAAAAGCATCCTATCCACAGCTGTACTGATGAGTAGGTGAATATGGTACATGATTTACAATTAACCATTATTTGTCAGTTTTAGAACTTCACATTTAAAAGGAGATCGTTTTTGCAACAGCCCTGGTAACAACTGGACTTTTTGGGTGATTATTTCTCATTTTTCTCCCCTCCCAATTACACCTGACCCTGCCTTGTTGGCAGATCCGTATCTCCTTGAACAGATATGGGATGGTGAGGGGCGTACACATGGTTCATTCAAACACATGTTGCAGAGCCGCCGATTCTTTTCATTCAATATGGAAGCCTTTAGTCAGATCATGTACCGGATGATTATGCTCACCCACTATACCTCCGCAATTAAATTTACAGGCGCCCGATCTGCACACAAGGGAGAAGGGTATATCTGCAGTACAAAAAAAAAGGAAAGCTGAAGATCCCATAGTCAGGCTTTAGCCACTGACCAGCATGACGTAGACTCTCCTGCAATGCAGCGACTTAGCCCATGCGGACCCCTGAACGGAAGACCAATATGTGCCACGATCACAATTAAGGTTCCATAAATGTCAGTATACTGATTCCTTTAATATGTAATCTCATTTTTAAAAAAAGACAGTGAAAGGACTCAAATAATCTGGACACATAGAAAATCAGCATAACAGCATTGCAACCTATTTGCTAATAGTTAGATGAAACATGGAAGTTCACACATTACCTGTCACATTGAAGTTGGGGGCAACTTTACTGTCAGCCAGCGTGAACCAGATAAGTCCCAGACTCATACAGAGAGCGGCAGACACGTCAACCAGGTTGTAGCGTTTCCCTAAAAACAGAGAAGTTAGACCACAGTCAGGTACTTACTCCAAAGCAGCCCACTTACAATTCCCTCAGAGACCATTTGACTGACATTGTCCACTTGGACAGAATACAGTTGAATAAACACTCCATAGAATGTGAACGGTTTTTGAAAGAGCTTGAATGATCTAACACCTGTCATGAGTGACATTCAGTAACGGAAACCTTTGAAATAAAAGATTGCTAAACTTTTCCCTCGACAAGAAGGGAAACCCATTGAACAGCCAGCTTGGATGAGGTGGGAATTTAATTTCCAGACTAGATTATGCACACCTGAACGTCTGCGGAAAAAGGAGCATTTAGCAGGCTAGTGGCCACGTGGTCTCAAGAGCCTTGCCGGTTAAGAGTCCTGAGTGACAGGTCAGCCGATGCACGCGGCCCTTTGAACAAGTTCATCCACCGAGGATGGAACTTTCTAGTTTCTCCAGGTCTCTTCGACTCAATCAAATCCAAACAGGAGATGAGAGACTGAGAGTGTGAGAGAGGAGAAGATCGAAGTTGGACAACACCAGAAAACAAAAGGGAGAGCAGACAGAGTATACCCAAACAGGACGATGGATGCCTTGGGGCGACAAGGTGACGCACCAGGTTGGTCTGGCAGCTTTGATTCTTCCCTGCTCTCCTTTGAAGGCTTCACATCAGATCTGGCATCCTGACTGAACGCAGTTGCGTTTCCAACTGGCCCCCCTGGGGACCCATGGTCCACATCGCCAATGCAGGGGAGGGGGAGGGGAAAAGAAACGAGCGTCTGATCGCGAGAACGTGGAACCTCTATGAAGACGATGCCTCAGATGAAAGTACTGAGCACTAGGCCTCTTCTCGCTTTAATCCAACACTAGCAAACAACCAATAAAAAGTATGAATGGATCTCCAAAATAAAAGTTTAGGCAAGGTCAAATGGAGTATGATGCAGGGAGGGAAATAAACGTACTAACCAACAGTTAGCTTAGTCTTTAAATTCTTCAATATAGGTATCAATGTTACTGTTTATTCTCCTATAGGTTGTGTGTTAAAGAGTCACTGTATAAAATCAGGGACAGACTACGAAGTCCAAAATTATTACCATCTTCGAATAAAAGCGTTGTTCAAATATGACAGCGTGTATAGCTATTGACATCCTTCACGGCTACACTGTGGCTTTGCTCAAATCATTACTAAACAATAATACAATTCTTGGCATTTCTGTTTTGAGATAATATGTAGGATAATGTTTCTATCTCTGAAAAAGTCATCAGTATTACAGCTTTTGGTTTTGTACGTTTGGGGACTGGAGGCACAGTGAAGTTTTCCTGTCATATCTAAATATGAAACTTTTTCCTTCAAATGTGTACATTAAAATATAAGCCTAATATGCAGCATTTAGCTAATGAATGATGCAGATCCCTGGAAAAGCCTAAAAAGCATATTGCACTGGTTCTGAAACCTCTTCTCAACCCTCATCCATTCCAAGTATTAGAAGTATCCCAGAGAAACCTCATCTCAATTAACTTCTCCACTAATTATCAACTACCCTTGACTAATTGATTCAGGTGAGCTTTATTTTGTTTGAGATGAGATCTCTGTGGAGGTTGAGAACCACTGGCTAATGTGAAGGTTATTTCACAAGAAAATCATGAAATATTCAAGGAGAAGCAGCAGGAACTTACTGAGGAGAGAAAGGAATTTGCGGTCAGGTAACATTACAATGGATGGTGATAAGTTATGCTACCAAGACCAGTTGTTCTCAAATCTCTCCTGGGAAACCCTCTGCAATCTGAAATTTTTGTTGTAGTCCTGAACTAATTCATCTGAATCAAGCAGTTAAGGCAACCCTATTCAATGCTGGCCAAGTCAGTTCCACTCCATTTTTCATTGCAGGTATCTATTCTGTGACTTATTTACACCAGGTGAGCACAATTAATGATGAGGTAGAAAGGAATCCCAGCAAGCTCCTGCCCTCCTACAGTAAGAGCTGACTAACCCTGTGATGAGCTCCTGCCCTCCTACAGTAAGAGCTGACTAACCCTGTGATGAGCTCCTGCCCTCCTACAGTAAGAGCTGACTAACCCTGTGATGAG